>JAJTUV010003269.1:0-65727 GCA_021653895.1 Mastomys natalensis | reverse complement strand
CCTCCCCCCCCATTGATGCCAAATTAGATCCTTCAGCTCCTTCAGTCCTTCCTCTAACTCCTCCATTGGAGTCCCTGTGCTCAGTCAGATCATTGGCTGTGAGCATCAGCATCTATATTGGTCAGCATCTGGCAGAGCCTCTCAGGACACAGCTGTCCAGGCTCCTATCAGCAAAGACTTCTTGGCATCAGCAATAGTGTCTGGGTGGGTGTTGCATGTGGGATGGATCCCCAAGTGGGCCAATATCTGGATGGTCTTTCCTTTAGTCTCTGTTCCAGAATTTGTCCTGTATTTCCTAGTTATATTGTTCCTCTCCTAAGTAGGACTGAAAGCATCCACAGATTGGTTTTCCCTTTTCTTCATGTGTTTCATGTGGTCTGTGAGTTGTGTCATGGATATTTGTGCTCTTTGCCTAATATCCTCTTATCAATGAGTGCATACCATGTATGTTCTATTTTGACTGTTTTTTTCCCTCACTCAGGTTGTATTTTCTAGATCCACCGTTTGTGTACAAATTTCGTTGAAGTCATTTTATTAATAGCTGAGTTTGTTCTCCATTGTTAGAAGTTCCACTATTTCCCTGTATCCATTCCTCTTTTGAGAGACATCTGAGTTATTTCCAGTTCTGGCTACTATGTATATGACTACTATGAACATAGTGGAGCATGTGTCCTTATTACAGTTGGAATCCTCTAGGTATATGCCCCGAGTGGTGTAGCTGCGGCCTCAGGTAGTACTAAGTCCAGTTTGAGAAACTGCCTAAATGATTTAGAGACTGTTTCTACCAGCTTGTAATCCCACCAACAATGGAGGAGATTGGTCAATGGTACAGAATACATTTAGGATAAGAGAATGAGTACTGGTGGATTACACACAAAAACATGGTTGTAAATTATAATTGATTATGGGATTTGAAAACACCAAGTAGAGGAAAATTTACTGTTTGACCATAACAAAATTTTAAATATCTGAGGTACAGATATGTTCAGTTTCCACTTAATCATTTCACAAGTGCACATACATGCTAAAGACTTACCATTATTACCTGAATTTTTAAAACTAGATTTGGCCAGGGTTAAAAAAAAATGAACCCCTTTGCATTTCACAAAAAATTTCACCCTAAACTGCAAAAGGGGAAAGGAAGAATACATGAGTTATTGCATCCAAGGTCAAGATTTTGCAACAGGTTAGCAGTGTTGGAATAAACACTCTGGAGACAACAAGAGAGGCTTTTAGCTAAGTGAGCTAGTGGAGGGCCCCTTGGAGAACATTAGTAAGGAGCTTGATGAATGAATGTAATTGTGTCATGGATTTCCTGATTGATCTTACTGGAGTTATGCTAACTGTTCCTGACAACAGAAAACCTATGCCATGAGATTAACCCATTTGAAATGATGACCCAACACTTGAATTAAGACTTAAATTTTTTTTGCCAGGTCACAAGTGACTTGTTTAAAGACAGAAATGTCTTGTGGGCCCTTTGGGTATCTGCCAATTCTGTTTGTGGTCCACTAATTGGTATTCTGTGATCTTGAGGCAAAAAGAGTTACAAGGTAAAGTTAGACTTTCTGTACTAGCCAGTCACTAGAGCTGGTATCTGGCATGGTTGCTATAATAACTACCAAATAAGGTGCTTTCTAGCATCTTTTCTTGCTCAAAGTGTGATGTGGGTATTCAATTCTCCCAGCATGGTTACATCTCTATTGAATACCCACCAAAAGTGTGCTGGGAACCCACTCCCTTTGTGCTACCAGAAGCTGCAATCTACAAGGTCAGCACCACTGTTGTCCTGTCATCAGGACATGGTTTTCCTTGGAGGAATGTGTTGGTGATTCAGTGCCTGATTCTTAGCACCAGTAGCCTGACTAGAGAATAAGGCCACAAACCCTGATCTACTGATTTCTTTATTTATCTTGGATATATCTTCCAAGCTGCATCAAGCCCTTGAAAGCTATATGGTAACTCACTTGAGTGTACCTTGAAGAGCACACTGGAGTCATCAGACATGCACACTTTCTGTATGTGAAGAAGTTTTCTGTATAGAAAACATATTTTGTCCTTTTAGAGTGTAGATCCTGCAGGTAAATGTGCACATCGAGTGTGGGATGCCCTGCTTTTATGTTAATCATTTTGTCCCTGACTTACTTTTCTTATATTGATAAAAGTTATCTTCATGAAGCGAAAACTGACCCAGGACTTAGAAGCCAGAGATATAATCCAGGCCTGTTCATCAAAACTTCAACACGTTCTACTGATCCAGTAGCTCTCTAAAACATAACATTTTAGAATTTGTAGAAACCTGAAACCCAAGGGTAGTTTTTTCTTAAGAAATAGGCAATGTCTTTGAGAGTGAGTCAAGTCTACCTGAAGGCAGAGTCAAAAGTCAGGAAAGGCGTGTAGCAGGATCTTGGACTTTCTGAGCTGTCTTTACATTGTGTTTCTGAATCTCAAGTCATCTTAAATTGTAGTATGCAGGGCACTGTTCTGTAAGTAAGGCTAAATTATTTCTACCTATTCAAAGGTTTCCAATTGGGTCTGCAACTTATATACAGAATATGACTGAGCCTTGTAACAAACATCAAAGAGTGCAATCAGCCAGTAGCATATTGCAAGCATTATTCAAGGAAAAGAAGAAGCTCAAGTGGAGAAGTCATCAGCTTTCAGCATCAGTGGCCTCAGGCACATGGTTGTCTTGCCCTTCTGGTCTCCATGCTCAGCAGCAGAGTATAAAAGCCCCAGAGCAGGTCCCTGAAACTTTTCCCCATTGGCAGTACCTTGCTCTACAGGTGCAAATCTTCCTTGGTAACACTGGAGATATGAAAAGAATCAGGCATTAGTTATGAAGTTGGCAGCATGGAATAGTATGTGATTCCCTGAGGATATGAGATTCAGCATGGTCTTCTCAATAAATCATGACCTCAGGGGTGTTGGTCATGCACTTGAGAGCCATTCTGAGGTGTCTTTAATTTCTGTGTTCTTTTGTACCATGTAGAGACTTGAGTATATATTAAATTGATTCAAAGTTCCTTTACAGATGACAAATTTCTGCTAATACCTAAGACATGACTCCTTGTTGTATAATCATCTATTCAGAGTATAGGATTGCTCTGTATTCTGGTGAACTTTCCCTGTGTAGTTTTTTATAGTAAATCCTTATGGGAAAGAAGTTCAATTTGACCTACTTCACTCTCCCTGGTACTGCTATGAATTTAAAAAGAATGAAAATAGAATAGCCAAGGAGCCAGATGACTCTCCACAGGATTCTAGGCTCATCTTCAACCCTCCCTCAGGAGACTCCAAGCCTCCATCATACTGAGCACCAGCACTCCACCTGCATCTTGAAGAGCAGAGACTTGTGGGATTTCAAAGGAGACAGACAGTCCCTGGTCCTCTTTCCCTGGTTGTTCCTCAGTTTTAGCCTCTTCATCTGTCTCTTGTACAGGATTAGCCTGCACCTGGCAGGCCATCAGGACCAGAGCAGAGAGGAGGACAAGTGTCTTCATGGCTGGGAGTCACCTGGGGGATTGGTGAGCAGGAGCCCAGTGTGTGGAGAGTCCTGGGGAGCCAGCCTGCATTATAGGGCAGAGACAGGCTCCATCCTCATACAAACACTCATTGATGGAACTGAGAGAGGCTGCTGCCCTCAGGATCCCTTTGATGTTCCTCTGTCCTCATGGCTTCCATCTTGATGTTGCTCGTGTGTTCAGGGACAACCTCCCCGAACCCCCACTGATAATGATGAAGGGGCCCTGCTATCTTCCCCTATTTCCCATCTGCTTGAGTGTTTTTCCTCTCAGTGAGGAAAGAAAAGATCTAGGCATTGCCTAATTTAATAAGCTCATGGAACAAAGGATTTTTGTGTTTTCTAGTTGGAGCCTGCTCTTCTCAGAAAGTCCATACCCTGGACCAGACCTTGACCAGGCTGACTGGAGAGTCAGTTTTTGATGATCGGGTATTATCCATCGTCCTCATGAAAAGTATCCTTGGGACACGTCCTTTGGGGCCACTATAGAGAAAGTAAGATGGCCTTATTTATGCTCCCTAGTGAATGAGTTCAAGGAAACAGTTTTGTCACTGTGAAGCTACAGGTGGGTGTTTCTGAGAAGCCACAGTGAGGACACACACCTCCCAATAATGTGTTCCAGGTGCTTCTTCACACTTGGACCCTCAATCCTTGTGGCATTCCACATGTCTGAGATTCTGCAATGCTTTCAGTTTCAAAAAATGAGGACTGCCCTACAAGAAATGACATCCACACGGTAGAGAGTCCAAGGTGTTACCTCAGTCTCAAGGTGTTCCATGTCATACAGAACCTGCTGTGTACATGTTTTATCCAGTTTCTCTCACTACACAAACAACAACAGTTACAGAACATCCTGCTGTTTTCATTCAGTTATAGGAGCCAACTCCAATTGCCCCCATATTACTGTTGTTTTAAGTCAGTGTATAAATTTTGTTGCAATGTCACCTAGTAACATTAAAAAAATACTATTTTGTTACAAAATAATTGTCATTACACGCTCTAGATTAATAGTTAGCAAAGAGAAAGATTACTATTTCACACACATTGAAACATAACTACACACACAATTACATATGTCAATACATTATTTATATAAATTTAATATTCTAATTAGATTTAAGCAACACACATTAATTCCATTATTTGGGAAATCGCACCGTTGAATGTCGTCAGATTAGTCAGAATTACTCAAAAATTGTTTGCATGCTCAAAAATTGCATGCCAACCGTGCTATGAGAAGGATTTATATTACTGTGTTTCCCTTTCTGTCCTTCCCACCAGTGTTCAGTACAGAAGTGCTCTTATGTTCCAGAGAATGCTGAACCAGCACTGAAATGTAGTCCTTCAAGAGGATGTCCTTTTCAAGTATGGCAATCAAGGTTTGCTTTGCACCATCGTTTTCATTGTCTTATTGCTTCATGTTCTCTTGTTTTTTTCTTCACAAACCCTGGTAGCATCAGCTGTTTTACGCAGGAAAGAAACCTACCCTGGAACCAGAGAATGTAGAGACCAGGCCAATTGCTGTGAAATTGCACACAGTCATTTATATACTTCTGATTTATAGAGCAGAGCCTTGGGGAAAAGCAGTTCTTTACTTTGTGAGTTTAGAATCTGCTGGATTTTATTGGTTTTCTTGTTTGATACAGGTACTATGATGCCTTTCTTATTTCCCTATCTGAAAATAATAGGTGAAATTGATATTTCAGTGTCATGTTATACTATAACTTTTTATCTTGAATTGACAGAGATGTGCTCAAGCGTGTGCACTTGTGTTAGGTCAAACGCTACACTCAGAGACTAGGTGGCACATTTGTTCTTCATTTTTAATGAAAAGATTTACTTATTTTTTTTTATAAGTGAATTGTTGAATGTATGCACTGTGTGCCTATGAATATGGATACCAGTATAGAGTGCCAAATCCCAAGAACTGGAGTTCCGGAATGGTATGAGCTACAATGTAGGAGCTAGAACCAAACCTGTATCCATACAAGAGCATCAAGTGCTCTTAATGACTTAGACCATCCCTCAACCGCCATTTTTCTCTAATTATTCTTTAGCTATTGTTCAAAAAGTCTAGAAATTGTCTCTTTGTAGCAGATGTTAAAAATCTCCTTAAAGATTATCATTTTTCTTTGTCCAGTTTTGTTTGCTGTACCAAACAACTGGCCTTCAATTTTCTTTAATAATATTTCCTGAGATTTCTTTCTTTCATTTAAATTCTAAAAACTCAACCCTTTGTTTTTATTGGCATCAGGAAAATGACTACCATATCCTCTGTTTCAGACAGAGTTATCTTTCTTACCCATCCACTGCTCACTAGATCCATTCTCATGGAGGGTGTTCAGGATCTTTAATTGGCAACCTATGGTACCACATGTAAATGCCCAGCAAATATTAGAAACAGATCTGTGGATGGAGTAGGTGGGCCACAGACCAAGAGGAGCTGTTGTCATTGCTATTTCTCTTTGTACTAAATCTTGTCCAAGCATCCTAACATATTCAAACATGGCCTCCAAAGAATGGAAGTTGAAACCCAATGGCCTCTGAAACCTCTAGAGCTTGCACATGACCCACTTGTGCATATGGGAGAGCTAGATTTTTCCTTCCTCACAGGCACTAGGATTCTGCTGACCCAAACGAAGTGCTGGGTAAGATGGGTCGCATTGTGAGAACTTGATACTTCTTATGCCCTTGTGCACTGCATCCTGGACTCTGAGAGAGGTGGGGTGACCACTTGTACACTTGGTCTGCATCATATCCAATGAGTAAAAACTCAAAAGACTCACAGTTACCCTTAAGAATCTACTCTAATTCTTCCACAGAAATCAAACATGTGAGTTATTAGTTTTGATAAGTGGTAACACAAAACAAAACAAAACTTTTCTTTAGATATTTCTGAAGAATACAGGTTATTTATTGGTGGTATCATATCAAATCCCAGCAGCCTTGAGAAGTAGAGACTAAGGAGTTGTGGTAGAAAGGCCATCTGTGAGTTATTACTTGTGATAAGTGGTAAAACAAAACAAAACTTTTCTTTAGGTATTTCAAGAGAATACAGGTTATTTGTTGGTGGTTTCATATCAAATGCCAGTGGAGGGAATGAGAAGTGGAGACCAGGAAGACATTGTAGAGAGACCATCTGTCAACAGATGTCTTTCATCGTTGATCTCCTATCAGGTTCTTAGCAAGGAAAACAAATAATCCCAATAAAAGACAGAAGATGAGACTCTAAACCACAGAAGTTAAAGTAGAATGTACCATAGTGGTAAAGTCCAAGAGATCTTGCCACAGCCCTGTTGGCTAATCTTTAGTGTCTCTGTGTAATGCAATTAACCTCTTCAAAGTTTCTTTACAAAACCCATAAACATTGGTCAATAAAAGCGACTACTCTATTGGGTTACTGTGAAAATGACTTAATGGTAGAGAAAAACAAGATGATAGCAATTAGCAAGTATAAGCTAAAATAATACACTGTACTTGTTATATACCTCACGACTGCTACCTGGCTTATCACAAGTTTCAAATTATCATGGTTTCTATGAAGTTGTGACACAAAGCTGCCCCAGCTCTGCAATAAATTACAATTTAGTATTCTTATTTTACATAAGAAGTCGTCAAGTTCAATATCATTGGAATGCTTTATCCAATAGCAAATGCTTCTATTTGTTAAACTATTGGGGAATGTATCTCCTAGTTTCAAATACCTCAAGAACTTCATTGTATTCATCTCCTTGTTAAAGAGACATCACACAGTTTAAGCAGTTTCCCAAATTACAATAAAAGATTTTACATGTAAGGATATATGAGACTTGGATGAGCTGAGAACTGATGTAGTACATTCAGGTATTAATGCTGATGGGAAGAAGAGAAATAGTAAAAGTTCAACAGAGTAATGTTTGAGTGTTTCTGATCAGAAGACTATGATGGATGGGGTTGATGGGAAGTGGGTTGAGTTCATATTGGTCTCTTAGACCATGGAGACAAACTCCTCGATTTAACATCATGTTTGGGAGCTAGTGAATCTAGTGAAATTCTCTGAAGCCAGTATAGGACTTCTGATTCCAGCCTCAATGTATACACTTTTTTCTGTGTTTCCATGCTCTCCACAGAGGATCCCGGATACAGTCAGAAGCTATAACATGGACCTGTCACAGAGTTGGCTGTTATAGGCCAATAAGCATGTTTTGTCGTTTGATTTTTCTGGATCAGTGAAGATATTTTGAAAGATATTTTGGTTTTTTTTTGTTTTTTTTTTAAAGAATTATTTATTTATGTATATGAGTACACTGTAGTGTCTTCAGACACACCAGAAGAGTGCATCAGATCCCATTACAGATTGGTTGTGATGCCACCATGTGGTTGCCTGGATTTGACATCAGGACTCTGGAAAGAGCAGCCGGTGCTCCTACCCTCTGAGCCATTTCTCCAGCTCCTTGAAAGATATTTTGAAAAGTACCTACAGGGTACTTTTTTATGCTACCATAGAGTGTCCATCCTAATTAGGGGCAAAAATAAGAGAAGAGTGTGGAGCATGGCAGCAATATCATTTGAGCTTCTTCATTTTACTGTGCATCTGGAAACTGTGCTCATCTTTGCAATTGGTACTAACTGGAGTCAGGTTTTGTT
The DNA here is from genome assembly GCA_021653895.1 of Mastomys natalensis. Classification (NCBI taxonomy): domain Eukaryota; kingdom Metazoa; phylum Chordata; class Mammalia; order Rodentia; family Muridae; genus Mastomys; species Mastomys natalensis. The sequence goes on along the minus strand of JAJTUV010003269.1, from coordinate 57,578 downwards.
TGAAACAGTTTTATTTATGAGTCTGACACATTTATTCCAAAGACTCTTGACTAAGCCACACAGCATGGTGGGTAAATGCCTTGTAATTTCCAGGTCTCAAGGTGAGCAGTAATTTTAATTTTTCTTTATTCTTGGTGCACAGAATGAGCGGCATGTATCATCCCTTATATATCAGCAAAAGACTCAGAGTCAGTCAAGTAAACTGTAGGACTAGTTCCACAATGGCTGGACAAGACTCGGATAGGTCTGGAGATGCAGAGTGAGCAGAAGGCATTGAATAAAGAAATCAGCAGTGAATAACATCTTGTATAGAAACCTGAGGTATCAAGGATATTTGTCATGTAGATGTCATGGATGTCAGCAGCAGCAGCATCTCTCACATGTATACTGTGTATGGTTATGCAAAAAAGCAAGATTCCTGTTGCTTTTAAGTTCTGTGGGATATTTATTTGTATTTTATGCATATAGGCACATAATGATAGACACTGGCATAAAAGAATTCAAAAATAACTAAGTACTAACCTTTGGAAGAGTACTTCTATTTTGAAAATAGACTCAGAGATAGGAATTACCATGAATAATTTAAGGCAAGAGAAAAATTTGATATGTTTTTTTCATTGTTCCTTATCTCATTTACTAAAAGTAAAATGTGAAAGATCTGATTCAGAAGTCATGGCACGCCAGTAGATGGTTTCTAAGTGTGAAGAGGCACCCGGAGCACACGATTGTGAGATGTGTTTTGTCATATTGGCTTCATCAGAACAACTCACCATAGCTTCCATCTGACAAACTCTGTCTCTTGTTCAAATTTACTCATTGAACTCAATGCCAGGGACATTTCCCTACGGTCTTGTGAGAATTCTCCACACTGACTTTCTGAGTGCCTGTGCCAGTTTACAATCCCATCAACAGGGTCTGAGGGTTCCCCTTTCCCTAGACCCTCACACCCACCTGTTGACAATTGTTTCTTTTATCTTAGTCATTCTATGTTTAGATGAGACCTCTGAGAACCTTTAGTTTCCATGTTTCTGATAAGAATGTTCAACACTTTAAACTATACGTTTTAGGTATTTGTATTAGTTCTATGAAGGTTTTCAACCACTGGTTAGCCTATTCGGATGATATTCATCACTAAGCAAACTCTTCCCAGATTCACCCCCTTCCTTAACCACCCAAGTTTGTGGTCTGTTTCTTCTTTTCTTTCCTTTTCTTTTGTTTTCTTTTCCTTTCTTTTCTTTCTTTTTCTTTTCTTATTCACAGGCTGAAATTTCAAATGGTTAGCCCTAGACACCTGGACAAATGAGCAATATTAAATAGACTCTTTTATACTTATATGAGTGCATATGAAAGCATTAAAAATTATGCACATATCTCCATACATGTCACAATTATAATTTATGGTGACACAGTTTATAGCTCTTCACACTGTTGCCCATGTTTTACAAAACATTTGAAAGCTTAAAATTTCTGTTGCACTGACTCCTTAATTTATATTCCTTGATCATTCCCAGTGTCATTTCTAAACCTTGGACTTCCTGTGTTAGTGATTTCCTGGCATAAATAAATACTTGCCTTCTGTGTCTCTTTCCTGAGTCAAGATCTTTCTCTCCAAGCATGGTTCTCATGAATCTTTTCATCCTGACATAAGCAGTATATTTGCCAGGCAAGTTCACATGGAGCAGTACAGCAGATGATGCTCCTTAGTCTGAGACAGTAAAGTGACTTTGTTGACTTCTTCTTATGCTATACTTACTTTTCTACCCTTCTGCCCTTATGAGTGCAATCTCCTTTCCAATCCTCACCAACCACATAATTTATTGAAAAACCCAGAGTTGATCCTGGACTGTTATCTCTAACCTTGAGTCTGACTAATTTGTGCACATAATATGTCAACATTTTGCCTCTGCTTCATCCAGACTGCACTCTACCTCAGTGCTGACCCCCATGATGAGGCCATAACTTTCAGTGCTTCTTTCTTCTCTCATTCATATTGTAAACACACCAACATTTCTTCCCTTGTTTCATAATTTTTATTGATAATATTCTTTTTCCATACAATATATTCTTATATTTTTGGTTGTGTGGCTATCCTTTAATGGATGAACCATCTTTCCAGCCCCACACAACATATTCTGATCAGTTTCCCTTCTCCCATCTCCTCCAAAACCAACACCATACATATTCGCTTTCTTTTCTCTCTTCTCTCTCTCTCTCTCTCTCTCTCTCTTCTCTCTCTGTCTCTCTCTCTGTCTGTCTTCTCTCCCCTCTCTCTCTGTCCCTGTTCAATTCCCACTCACTTTCCTCATGACAAATTTGCTGGCCTTGTTCCTTTGGGCCAGTGAACTTTCACACACCGAGCAGCTACCCAATAAACTTGCCTTTAATATAATCTAATCTGATCTGAATTTGACTGTTTCACCAAAGACAGAAATAAAAATAAACAGGTATTTAATAAAGTATACGCACGTGTATTATACATAATATTACATATGTATATGTATGTATATGTATATATATGTGTGTATATATATGTGTAAATATATATATATACATATACATGTATATTTATATGTGTGTTATGTGTTGTTTGTTTAGCTTATTTTTTCCTTCTCTGTGTTCAAGCATGAGAATCATATTTGTGTTGGAGAATGAACCTTTGCATTTCACCCCAAATTGCAAAAGGGGAAAGGAAGAATACATGAGATTACTGCATCCAAGGTCAAGAATTTGCAACAGGTAGCACTGTTGGAATAAACACTCTGGAGACAACAACAAGAGAGGCTTTTAGCTCTGTGTGCTAGTGGAGGGCCCTGGAAACATTAGTAAGAGGCTTGATGAATGAATGTGATTGTGTCATGGATTTCCTGATTGATACTTACTGAGTTAGCTAACTGTTCCTGGCAACAGAGAACCTATGCCATAGATTAACCATTGAATGATGACCCACAATTTAGAATTAAGACTTAAATTTATTTTGCCCAGGTACAAGTGCTTATTTAAGACAAAATAGCAATGTGGGACTTGGTATCTGCAATTCTATTTGCAATCCATTATTGGTATTCTGTGATACTTGAGGCAAAAATGAGTATAACTGGATAAGTTAGACTTTCTCTACTAGCTCAGTCACTGGAGCTGAGTTCTGCATGGTTGCTATAACAACTACCAAGTAAGATACTTCTAGCATCCTTTCTTGCTCAAAGTGTGATTGGGTATTCAATTCCCCAGCAGTGGTTACATCTCTATTGAATACCCACCAAAATGTGTGCTGGGAACCCACTCCTTGTGCTACTAGAAGCTGCAATCTACAAGGTCATTACCACTCTTGTCCTTTCATGAACACATGGTTTTCCTGGAGGAATGTGTGGTGATTCAGAGCCTGACTCTTAGCCCAGTAGCCTCGACTGAATAAGGCCACAAACCCTATCTACTGATTTCTATTTATCTTGGATATATCTTCCAAGCTGCATCAAGCCCTTGAAAGCTAATGTAACTCACTTGAGTGATCCCTTGAAGTAGCCTGGAGTCATCCAGCCATGCACCACTCTCGTATGTGAAGACGTTTGTGTATGAAAACATATTTTGTTCCTATATGAGTGTAGATCCTGAAATAATGTGTCACATCTACATGGTGGGAATGCCCTGCTTTTATGCTACCCATTGTGTCCCTCACTGACTTTTCTTATACTGAGAAAAAGTTATCTTCATGAAGCGAAAACTGACCCAGGGCTTAGAAGCCAGAGATATAATCCAGGCCTGGTTCATCAAAACTTCAATACTTTCTACTGATACAGTAGCTCTCTAAAACATAACATTTTAGAAGTGTAGAAACCTGAAACCAAGGGTAGTTTTTTCTTACAAATAGGCAATGTCTTTGAGAGTGAGTCAAGTCTACCTGAAGGCAGAGTCAAAAGTCAGGAAAGGCGTGTAGCAGGATCTTGGACTTTCTGAGCTGTCTTTACATTGTGTTTCTGAATCTCAAGTCATCTTTAAATTGTTAGTATGGGAGGCACTGTTCTGTAAGCAAGGCTAAATTATTTCTACCTCTTCAAAGGTTTCCAATTGGTCTGCAAACTTATATACAGAGTTCTGACTGAGTCTTGTAGCAAACATCAAAGAGTGCAAACACACAAGTAGTATATTGCAAGCACTTTATTCAAGGAAAAGTAGAACTCAAGTGGAGAAGTCATCAGCACTCAGCATCAGTGGCCTCAGGGCACATGGTTGTCTTGTCCTTCTGGTCTCCATGCTCAGCAGCAGAGTATAAAAGCCCCAGAGCAGGTCCCTGAAACTTTTTCCCAAAAAGGCAGTACCTTGCTCTACAGCGGCAATTTTTCCTTGGTAACACTGGAGATATGAAAAGAATCAGGCATTGAGTTATGAAGTTGGCAGCATGGAATAGTATGTGATTCCCTGAGGATATGAGATTCAGCATGGTCTTCTCAATAAATCATGCACCTCAGGGGTGTTGGTCATGCACTTGAGAGCCATTCTGAGGTGTCTTTAATTTCTGTGTTCTTTTGTTACCATGTAGAGACTTGAGTATACTCTTAAATTGATTCAACGTTCCTTTACAGAATGACAAATTTCTGCTAATACCTAAGACAGTGACTCCTTGTATTGTATAATCATCTATTCAGAGTATAGGATTGCTCTGTATTCTGGTGAACTTTCCTGTGTAGTTTTATAGTAAAATCCTTATGGGAAAGAACTTCAATTTGACTTACTTCACTCTCCCTGATACTGCTATGAATTTAAAAAGAATGAAAATAGAATAGCCAAGGGAGTCAGATGACTCTCCACAGGATTCTAGGCTCATCTTCAACCCTCCCTCAGGAGACTCCAAGCCTCCATCATACTGAGCACCAGCACTCACCTGCATCTTGAAGAGCAGAGACTTGTGGGATTTCAAAGGAGACAGACAGTCCCTGGTCCTCTTTCCCTGGTTGTTCCTCAGTTTTAGCCTCTTCATCTGTCTCTTGTACAGGATTAGCCTGCACCTGGCAGGCCAGCAGGACCAGAGCAGAGAGGAGGACAAGTGTCTTCATGGCTGGGAGTCACCTGGAGGATTGGTGAGCAGGAGCCCAGTGTGTGGAGAGTCCTGGGGAGCCAGCCTGCATTTATAGGGCAGAGACAGGCCCCACCCTCAGACAAAGCACTCATTGATGGGAACTGAGAGAGGCTGCTGCCCTCAGGATCCCTTTGATGTTCCTCTGTCCTCATGGCTTCCATCTTGATGTTGCTCTGTGTGTTCAGGGACAACCTCCGAACCCACTGATAATGATGAAGGGCCCTGCTATCTTCCCTATTTCCCATCTGCTTGAGTGTTACCTCTCAGTGAGGGAAAGAAAAGATCTAGGCATTGCCTAATTTAATAAGCTCATGAACAAAGGATTTTTGTGTTTTCTAGTTGGAGCCTGCTCTTCTCAGAAAGTCCATACCCTGGACCAGACCTTGACCAGCTGACTGGAGAGTCGTTTTTTGCATGATTCGGGTATTATCCATCGGCCTCATGAAAAGTATCCTTGGAACACTGCCCTTTGGGGCCACTATAGAGAAAGTAAGATGGCCTTATTATGCTCCTAGTGAACTGAGTTCAGAGAAACAGTTTTGTACTGTGAAGCTACAGTGGGTGTTTCTGAAGAAGCCACAGTGATGGAACAACCTCCCAATAATGTGTTCCAGGTGCTTCTCACACTTGGGACCCTCATCCTTGTGGCATTCACATGTCTGAGATTCTGCAATGCTTTCACTTTCAAAAAATGAGGACTGCCCTACAAGAAATGACATCCACACAGGTAGAGAGTGTCCTAAGGTGTTACCCAGTCTCAAGGTGTGTCATGTCATACAGGAATGCTGCTGTGTACATGTTTTATCCTGTTTCTCTCACTACATAACAACAACAGTTACAGAACATCCTGCTGTTTTCAGTCAGTTATATGGAGTCCCACTGTCCCAATTGCCCACTCATATTTACCTGTTAATAAATACTATTTATTTCTAAAATTTTGTGTTTAGAGCTCTGTACAGTAGGTAACAAAGCAGAAAGAATACTAGTTTACACACACATTAAACATGTACATACACACACACTAAACATATATATTTATATATGTAATACTTACACACATACAAGCACATGCACACACACACACACACAACACACACACACACACACATATTATTGTATATGGGACTCAACCTATTGAATACCTCTGTAGACTTAGATTTATGAGGCAAGCAGCACATCTTACATTTCAGACACATTATTGTCTTTCCTGATCGTCACAGAGTTGGTCTCAGTATTAATTACTAAAATTTGCATGCTCAAAAGGCCACCGTTCTCATGGGAAGGATTTATATTACTGTGTTTCCCATTCTGTCCTTCCTACCAGTGTTCAGTACAGAAGTGGTTACTAATGCTCCAGAGAATGCTGAACCAGCACAACATATCCTTCAAGAGGAATGCCCTTTTTAAGTATGGCAATCAAGGTTTGCTTTGCACCATCATTTTCATTTTCTTATTGCTTCATGTTCTCTTGTTTTTTTCTTCACAAACCCTGGTAGCACAGCTGTCTTATGTCAGGAAAGAAACCTACTCTGGATACCACAGAACTTAGAGACCAGTGTCATCTGTCTTTGAAATTGAACACAGTCATTTATATACTTCTGGGTTTATAGAACAGAGCCTTGGGGAAAAGCAGTTCTTTACTTTGTGAGTTTAGAGTCTGCTGTGATTTTATGGTTTTCTTTGTTTGATACAGGTACTATAATGCCTTTCTTATTTCCCTTATCCCAAAATAATAGGTGAAATTGATATTTCAGTGTCATCGTTATACTATAACATTTTTATCATGAATTGAAAGTAGATGTGCTCAAGCCTGTGCACTTGTGTTAGGTCAAACGCTACATTCAGGGACTCGGTGGCACATTTGTTCTTCATTTTTAATGAAAAAGATTTACTTATTTTTATTTTATAAGTGATTTGTTTGAATGTATGTATCTGTGTGCCTATTGAATATGGATACCAGTGTAGAGTGCCAAAATCCTCATGAACAGGAGCTGCGAATATTATGAGCTGCAAGGTAGGAGCTAGAATCAAACCTGTACCCTTATAAGAGCATCAAGTGCTCTTAAGGACTAAACCATCCCTCCAAGCCTACTTTTTCTCTAATTATTCTTTAGCTGTTTTCAAAAAGTCTAGAAATTGTCTCTTTGTAGCAGATGTTAAAAATCTCCTTAAAGATTATCATTTTTCTTTGTCCAGTTTTGTTTGCAGTACAAACAACTTGGCCTTCAATTTTCTTTAATAATATTTCTGAGATTTCTGTCTTTCAATTTAAATTTAAAACTCAACCCTTTGTTTTTATTGGCATCAGGAAAATGACTACCATATCCTCTGTTTGAGACAGAGTTATCTTTCTTACCCATCCATCTGCAACTGAGGAAGTTCCACCTTCTCATGGAGGGTGTTCAGGATCTTTAATATGGCAACCTATGGTACCACATGTAAATGCACAGCAAATATTAGGAAACAGATCTGTGGATGGAGTAGGTGGGCCACAGACCAGAGGAGCTGTTGTCATTGCTATTTCTCTTTGTACTAAATCTTGTCCAAGCATCCTAACATATTCAAACATGGCCTCCAAAGAATGGAAGTTAAACCCAATGGCCTCTGAAACTTCTGAGCTTGCACATGACCCACTTGTGCATATGGGAGAGCTAGATTTTTCCTTCCTCACAGGCACTAGGATTCTGCTGACCCAAACGAAGTGCTGGGTAAGATGGGTCGCATTGTGAGAACTTGATACTTCTTATGCCCTTGTGCACTGCATCCTGGACTCTGAGAGAGGTGGGGTGACCACTTGTGCACTTGGTCTGCATCATATCCAATGAGCAAAAACTCAAAAGACTACAGTTACCCTTAAGAATCTACTCTAATTCTTTCACAGAAATCAACATGTGAGTTATTAGTTTTGATAAGTGGTAACACAAAACAAAACAAAACAAACTTTTCTTTAGATATTTCTGAAGAATACAGGTTATTTATTGGTGGTATCATATCAAATCCCAGCAGCCTTGAGAAGTAGAGACTAAGGAGTTGTGGTAGAAAGGCCATCTGTGAGTTATTACTTGTGATAAGTGCTAAAACAAAACAAAACTTTTCTTTAGGTATTTCAAGAGAATACAGGTTATTTGTTGGTGGTTTCATATCAAATGCCAGTGGAGGGAATGAGAAGTGGAGACCAAGAAGACATTGTAGAGAGAACCCATCTGTCAACAGATGTTTTCAACGTTGATCTCCTATCAGGTTCTAAGCAAGGAAAACAAATAATCCCAATAAAAGACAGAAGATGAGACTCTAAACCACAGAAGTTAAAGTAGAATGTACGATAGTGGTAAAGTACAAGAGATCTTGCCACAGCCCTGTCGGCTAATCTTTAGTGTCTCTGTGTAATGCAATTAACCTTCAAAGTTTCTTTACAAACCTATAAACATTGGTCAATAAAAGCACTACTCTATTGGGTTACTGTGAAAATGACTTAATGGTAGAGAAAAAAAGATGATAGCAATTAGCAAGTATAAGCTAATATAATAACTGTACATATTATATACCTCATGACTGCTACCTGGCTCATCACAAGTTTCAAATTATCATGGTTTCTATGAATTGTGACACAAAGCTGCCCCAGCTCTGCAATAAATTACAATTTAGTATTCTTATTTTACATAAGAAGTTGTCAAGTTCAATATCATTGGAATGCTTTATCCAATAGCAAATGCTTCTATTTGTTAAACTATTGGGGAATGTATCTCCTAGTTTCAAATACCTCAAGAACTTTATTGTATTCATCTCCTTGTTAAAGAGACATCACACAGATTAAGCAGTTTCCAAATTACATAAAAGATTTTACATATAAGGATATATGAGACTTGGATGAGCTGAGAACTGATGTAGTACATTCAGGTATTAATGCTGATGGGAAGAAGAGAAATAGTAAAAGTTCAACAGAGTAATGTTTGAGTGTTTCTGATCAGAAGACTATGATGGACGGTGGTTGATGGGAAGTGGGTTGAGCTTCATATTGGTCTCTTAGACCATGGAGACAAACCTCCTCGATTTAACATGCATTTTTAGGAGCTAGTGAAGTCTAGTGAAATTCTCTGACCCAGTATAGGACTTCTGATTCCAGCCCAATGTACACACTTTTCTCTGTGTTTCCATGCTCTCCACAGAGGATCCTGGTCACAGTCAGAAGCTATAACATGGACCTGTCACAGAGTTGGCTGTTATAGGCCAATAAGCATGTTTTGTCCGTTTGATTTTTCTGTGATCAGTGAGATATTTGAAAGATTTGGAGACCTACAGGGTACTTTTTTATGCTACCATAGAGTGTCCATCCTAATTAGGGCAAAAATAAGAGAAGAGTGTGGAGATGGCAGCAATATCATTTGAGCTTCTTCATTTTACTGTGCATCTGGAAACTGTGCTCATCTTTGCAATTGGTACTAACTGGAGTCAGGGTTTTGTTTGAAACAGTTTTATTTATGAGTCTGACACATTTATTCCAAAGACTCTTGACTAAGCCACACAGCATGGTGGGTAAATGCCTTGTAATTTCCAGGTCTCAAGGTGAGCAGTAATTTTAATTTTTCTTATTCTTGGTGCACAGAATGAGCGGCATGTATCATCCCTTATATATCAGCAAAAGACTCAGAGTCAGTCAAGTAAACTCTAGGACTAGTTCCACAATGGCTGGACAAGACTCAGATAGGTCTGGAGATGCAGAGTGAGCAGAAGGCATTGAATAAAGAAATCAGCAGTGAATAACATCTTGTATAGAAACCTGAGGTATCAAGGATATTTGTCATTAGATCATGAAGTCAGCAGCAAGCAGCATCTCTCACATGTATTACTGTGTATGGTTATGCAAAAAAGCAAGAATTCCTGTTGCTTTTAAGTTCTGTGGGATATTTATTGTATTTTATGATATAGCCACATAATGATAGACATTGTCATAAAAGAATTCAAAAATAACTAAGTACTAACCTTTGGAAGAGTACTTCCATTTTAAAAATAGACTCAGAGATAGAATTACCATGAATAATTTAAGGCAAGAGAAAAATTTGATATGTTTTTTTCATTGTTCCTTATCTCATTTACTAAAAGTAAAATGTGAAAGTTCTCATTCAGAAGTCATGGCACGCCAGTAGATGGTTCTAAGTGTGAAGAGGCACCCGGAGCACACGATTGTGAAATGTGTTTTGTCACACTGGCTTCTTCAGAACAACCACCTTAGTTTCCATCTGACAAACTCTGTCTCTTGGTCTAATTTACTCATTGAACTCAATGCAGGGACATTTCCCTACGGTCTTGTGAGAATTCTCCACACTGACTTTCTGAGTGCCTGTGCCAGTTTACAATCCCATCAACAGTGTCTGAGGTTCCCCTTTCCCTAGACCCTCACACCCACTTGTTGACGATTGTTTATTTGATCTTAGTCATTCTATGTTTAGATGAGACCTCTGAGAACCTTTAGTTTCCATGTTTCTGATAAGAATGTTCAACACTTTAAACTATACGTTTTAGGTATTTGTATTAGTTCTATGAAGGTTTTCAACCACTGGTTAGCCTATTCGATGATATTCATCACTGAGCAAACTCTTCCCAGATTCACCCCCTTCCTTAACCACCCAAGTTAGTGTCTGTTTCTTCTTTTCTTTCCTTTTGTTTCTTTTCTTTCCCGTTGTTTTTCTTTTTTTTCTTTTCTTTTTCTTTTTCTTATTCACAGGCTAAATTTCAAATGGTTACCCTAGACACCTGGACAAATGAGCAATATTAAATAGACTCTTTTATACTTATATGAGTGCATATGAAAGCATTAAAAATTATGCACATATCTCCATACATGTCACAATTATAATTTATGGTGACACAGTATATAGCTCTTCACACTGTTGCCCATGTTTTACAAAACTTTTGAAAGCTTAAAATTTCTGTTGCACTGACTCCTTAATTTATATTCCTTGATCATTCCCAGTGTCATTTCTAAACCTTGGACTTCCTGTGTTAGTGATTTCCTGGCATAAATAAATACTTGCCTTCTGTGTCTCTTTCCTGAGTCAAGGTCTTTCTCTCCCAGCATGGTTCTCATGAATCTTTTCATCCTGACATAAGCAGTACATTTGCCAGGCAAGTTCACATGGAGCAGTACAGCAGATGATGCTCCTTAGTCTGAGACAGTAAAGTGACTTTGTTGACTTCTTCTTATGCTATACTTACTTTTCTACCCTTCTGCTCTTATGAAGTAGCAATCTCCTTTCCATCCTCAGCCAACACACATAATTTATTGAAAAACCCAGCGTTGATCCTGGACTGTTATCTCTAACCTTGAGTCTGACTAATTTGTGCACATAATATGTCAACATTTTTCCTCTGCTTCATCCGACTGCACTCTACCTCAGTGCTGACCCCCATGATGAGGCCATAACCTTCAGTGCTTCTTTCTTCTCTCATTCACATTGTAAACACACCAACATTTCTTCCCTTGTTTCTAATTTTATTGAAATATTCATTTTCCGTATAATATATTCTTATATTTTTGGTTGTGTGGCTATCCTTTAAAGGATGAGCCATCTTTCCAGCCCCACACAACATATTCTGATCAGTTTCCCTCCTCCCATCTCCTCCAAAACCAACACCATGCATTCTCTCTCTCTCTCTCCTCTCTCTCTCTCTCTCTCTCTCTCTCTCTCTCTCTCTCTCTCTCTCTCTCTCTCTCCCTCTTCAATTCCCACTCACTTTCCTCATGACAAATTTAGCTGGCCTGTTCCTATGGGCCAGTGAACTTTCACACACCGAGCAGCTACCCAATAAACTTGCCTTTAGTATAATCTAATCTGATCTGAATTTGACTGTTTCACCAAAGACAGAAATAAAAATAAACATGTATATAATAAAGTATATGTACATGTATTATACATAATATATATACTATTTTTGTATATATGTATATATATTGTGTGTTAATATATATTGTTAATATATATATATATATTTGTGTGTGTGTGTGTGTATGGGGTGTGTTTAGCTTATTTTTTCCTCCTCTGTGTTCAAGCATGAGAACCATATTTATGTTGGAGATTTTCTTCTGCCATAAACATTTGAATCTAAGATACGTTTGAAATGTACTTATTATAAATTAGTGGAAAACAAAGTTGGAGTAATTAATATATTTAAATATTTAAGTTTAATGACAGAATCTATTTCACTCTAACCTATTGGAAGAGATCATAGACATTACAGAAGTGTATGAGTGAGTACAAGATCCTATAGATCTTAGTTCCTTAGCAAACCCATGCAACTCAGCATGGTACTTTTCTCACATTCCCCACTATTGTGTAGTAGATCTAATTTTTTTGTGTAATATATTTTTTGTCTCTAGGTCCAACACTGGAATATTTCTTTAAAAAAGGGTATCCACCAGAAGACATTGACTTAAAGAATTATGCTACAGGATGAAGCTCATCTCTATGATTTGTAAAGGAAGCAGAAAAACAGTAATCTCCTAATCTGCTTTCTTATTACATGGGGGTTATTAACACGATGTCTTCGATTTGCTTTCTTCTCAAGGCCCCTCTAACTGTAATTTTTTCAACCCTTATTTTTTAGTGATGGTTCTTAAAGACTTCAGACCCCTTTTAGCCCACCACCCATGGAGGTAGTAGAAAAAAAAGTAATCAGAGAAGTGGACTGGCTTAGAAATGCTTCTTTGGATCAACTCCCTTTTGTGTTGTCTGGAAACCAGAGATTGAGTTCACAAGGCTAGCAATGGCAGCTCAATCCATCACAAACACTTCTCGATACACCAGCAGCCCAATTCAATAGAGTCTGGATACAAGCATGAATCAGCAACAGTTATGCTACCTAGCAGAGCATACCAGGTCTCACCCTAGGCAGCAGTCAGCAGCTAGGACCAGCATGAACTGCAGGAGAAGTTCTCAGCTTTGGAGCTTGGCAAACTGAAGATCAGTCAAGACTCGAGACCATCAAGAGTTGCACAGCTAGCTCTATAAGCAAGCCTAGCTAAGACTCCAACACTGTCTGTTGGGATTTTTATACCTTCCAAACATCATGTGTCCTTCAGGGGTCTTGCCTCAGCACTTGTCTTCCCTCATCAGGAGCACCTGTCTCAGTTGATATTACTTTGTCAATCAGCCCCAGTTGGTAGAAGTCCCCAAAACGCCAGAGCACAGCACCAGAAATTTTGGTGTATTCCTATCTATGAAGTCCTGTAGTGGGCTATATTTAAATCTCCAACCCAAATATGACCGGTCAATGAAAACACAACTCAGTAATTATGAATATATTCTGTAAGCCTGGATTGGGCAGATATCCCTACATCACTCAGTTCCCCAGCTATCAGACCCTTATAAAGTGAGGATATTTTAGACCCTGTGTCTGTCCTCCTGCTTCCCAGTCATCCTCTCCTTTGTAGGCTTCCTCCTCCATTGTCTTTCTCCAGTCCTCCCACCTGCTCTCTTCCACCAACCTTTATTTCCCCACCTCCCCTTCTTCTGCCCAATCACTGGCTCCAGCCTTTATTTTACAAATTAAGATGGGCAGAAGGTTCACTAAATTCACCTGTGTAATGACTCAGACCTCCTCTGCAACCCTTCACAGGAAAGGGGAATTAGTATCAAAATACCAGGCCGGGGCTATACAGGACACTTTCCCCTTTCTGTCCAATTAAAAGACTCTTTTCTCCCAGATATAAATTGAACAGAACTATATTACCATATTGTAATTGTTAAAGTAACATATAGACCTAACACCCAGCCCATCATTTTTTTTAATTAAATACATCCTTTGTCATCTTTCCTAACTAAAAGACTTAGATTCTACACCTGGCCATTTTACCAGGCTTTAGAATGAATGTCAGCTGAAAATCATCCTCTCAAATCTGTTCTCTCAAAGTAAATAGCTTGGCTATGAGGCTGTAAGTCTTCAACCTTGTCAGAAGTCCAGAAATGATTATAGTAAGCACAAAGCATAGCTTCTAAAACTTAGCCAATACATAGAGACCACTGAACTCCTGGACTGCCCCTATACTTCAAAATGTTGGAGCATCCTATCTTCAGGCTTCTGACCCAGGATCATCTGACAGAGCTAGTAATCAAGAATTATTAAGGGCTGATTACTCTGTCTTGGCAGATATAAACAGTTGACTATTCCACAAATGTGTTCTTTTCTGGACAGTAATTTGTAGATGAAAAGAGGCAGTTCTTGGCGAGTGGCTGTCTCACCACAACTGGAGTAACTCCAAACATGCTCAATTTCTTCTTAGAATCCAAGACAGGGAAGCTGTCAGGAGCAGACAGGTCTCTATCAAAAATACATTTATATAGGAATGTTTGTAACATCAATTCAATGGTCTTCTGACATTTTTTAAAACCAACTATTCATGTAACGCAACCTGGACTGCTGTCCATTAACTCTCCTCTCTGCTATTTCTAATTAATGTCTAGAAAACACCCTAACAGTAAACTCAGAGCCATGAATTTGCAATAGGCCCTTAACTTACAGGCTAACCATCTCAAATCAGTTAACAAAATCAAAGAAGGACTGGGTCTAAGCCTTATATTCCTAAATGTCTTATATAGGCACAATCGCTCATGAGAGCAACAATTTAAAGCAGAGAGAATTGGGGGCACCGACTCTTCATCAACTTCTTCAAGCTTAATACAGGCATTGAGATATTCGAAGAGTGGTGTGAGGAGAGTAAATTGATAAGCCTCTGATGTCTGTGTCTTCATTGCATCCAGCTGAAATTCCAGGACATCAAGGTTCCAGCAGGTCTGCTCTGCTTGCTTGCTGAGTCGATAAATCAAGGCTGTGTATTCTGCAATATACAATTCTCAAAACAAATTTGAGTATCAAGATATTTTTTGTTTGAATTCTGGAATCTAGTCTCTGTCAGCTGCCTCTGTCATATCTAATCCATATATTTCTGGGAGGTAGAAATATCTTAATCGTCTCTTCTGAAAATACACAGACAAAAGCTTTTTCTCTAAGTAGCATATCCTTGAGCCAGTAACCAGAAAAACCTTTATCTTGACCTCTTTCCCAAGGAAAACTATAACTGCAAAACTGAAAATCACACCCACCTTCCTTCCCTATTTTGCCAAGCAGGAAATGAACCCAGAATTCCCATGGGGACCAAGTTAGACAGACCCGGAGAGTCCTGTGAGGCAATTTAACTTTATGTCATCTGAAAACACCTGATTTACACTATCTTTCTGTTTGGCCCTCTGTCTAGAAGAGTGTTTGATTTATACCATCTATCTGTTTGGCTCTGTACTTGAGAGAAGTTTCCACATGAACATTGTACTCTTTACTCTAGAGTCAGTGACAATTTTCCCTAAGTGATTCCCGTCAAGCCATTCAAAATGTCATCCCATATTGCCCAAAAGACATTCATTGTATTTCTCACCTTCAAGTATCAAAAGGTTATAAATCTCCTTTTTAAATCAAAGAATTACCTGGTCCGGAGCTCTCAGTTCACTGCTCCCACCTAAAACTACCTCACAGGCAGCCATGTTCCAGGATCACCTGTTCCTCCCTCCAGTTTTCCCAGGGACACCTATCAATCCCAGCTGCAGGTCAAGCACTGCTTCCTACTCTGGCCACAGCTCACTGTTTGGGGGTTGAAGGAGGAAGCCTCTCTGCAGCTGTGTTGGCCCCCCACCCCTGGACTCACTCAGCACTCTACGGGTGTTTTACCTCAGGTTACTTGAGTTCTAATCAATATGTTGGGCTCCAATTGTAGTGAGCTATATTTAAATCTCCAACCCAAATATGACCAGTCAATGAGAACACAACTCAGTAATTTATGAATATATTCTGTAAGCCTACATTGGGCAGATACCCTACAGTACTCTGTCCCCCAGCTATGAGACCCTTATAATGTGAGGACTTTCTAGACCCTGTGTCTGTCCTTCTACCTCCTGTTTCCCAGTCGTCTTCTCCTTCATTAGTTTCCTCCACCAATGTCTTTCTCCAGTCCTCACTTCTGCTCTCTTCCACCAACCTTCATTTCTCCACCTCCCCCCCTTCTGCCCAATCACTGGCTCCAGCCTTCATTTTACAAATTAAGATGGGCAGAAGGTTCACTAGGATTCTCCTGTGTAATGACTCACACCTCCTCTGCAACCCTTCACAGGAAAGGGGAATTAGTATCAAAATACAAGGCCAGAGCTATCCACAACAGAGTCCCAACAAAAGGAGCTCAACTACACTATGTGAAGTGGACCAATATGTGTGTGTGGTTAGCACAGAATCCTTAATAACCTGTAATTGCACATGCTTGCTTTAGCAGACCATCCTTTCTCCTGTGTCTGCTTCAGGAAAAAGTTTCTTCATGAGCCTGCCTTAGCCTTTCACCTGTGTCCACTTTAGCTAAATTTAGTTTCCTCACATGTTTGCCCCACCAAAGCACCATCCATCACAACTGACTTTCAAAAGAACCCTTAAGTTTCCTCTTCATTCCTTTGAGAAAATCTTTATGTACTGCATTAATATTTGGCATATACCTTTCTAAAGACATTTGGGTTCAAGAATCAGAATCTTATTTCAAAGCCCTTTAAAAAAAAAATCCTAGCTCCCAGTGTTATGGACCCAGAAACCACTGAAAGACCATAGACTCAATGTAAATTGTAATTAACTAAATTTTTATTTCAAGCTGCAGGTGTTCTCAGTTCCCATGGTTGGATTAATAACTGAAACCATCTAAAAGGGGAAGTCCCTTTAATTGTCAAAGAGCCCAGTGCTCTCTCTTGGAGTTTTCTCAGATGTGAGAGAACATCTGGTGTCTCTTGCATTCCTGGAATTGCTAGTATTGTCTTAATCCCTGGTTGCACTCAGTGCTCTAGAACACTGGAAGCAAAGCATTGATTCCTATTGAGGTAGGAGTTGACACTGAGTCTTTATGGCTGCCCTCCCCAGGGGCTCTTCTCTATATAATCTAGACATGTTGTTCTCTCCACTCTCCTTCTCTCTCTCTCTGCTTGCAGCCTTTCCGTCTTTCCCTGCCCCCTCCTCTGTGTCTTTGCTCTCCTTGGCTACTTGGCTGGCCTTCTTCCTTGGAACCAGTGTAAGACATTTGGGTCTAAATGCAGAATTTTTGGGTCTCAGTTTGAATTTAAGATTAAAAAAATCTCACTGTCCCAGGCACATCCTGGGTGGGGCAAATTCCTTAGTTAGAGGATACTTTCTGGATTAACATTCAGAGGAGGAAAGGAGAGGCTGATTAACATTCCTCAGACTATGGGGGAGGGAACCAGAGCAACTAGACAGACAAGGGGGGTCCTTCCACCTCATCCCCAAAGACCAATCAGTTTAAAGTCACAATGTTCGGCCAATCATATTGTGCCTAGTCACTGTTTCTCTGTTCTAACCTAGACCCTATAAAGGCTATACTTAGCTCAAACTCTGAGTTCTCTCTTCTTGCTTGCATGCCAGGATACCCCAGTATACTGGAATCATTAAACTCATGCTGGTTGCATCAAGATTGTGTCTCATGAGTCATGGGTGGTCTTAATCTCTTGAGAGGGAGGTCTCCCCTATCTGGGGGACTTTCACCATTCAGCTTAGCTGGGCCTTATTGCAGTTTCCTAGTAATAATGCTTGTTTGCATAGTTGTCTATAATTTATTTATATCTTGTTTATGAAAGTTTAGAAGCTTTTACGAGAATAGTATTTTACAATTTTTTAAATTTAATGTTAGATTTTTTAATAGGATAGTTTATTTGTTTACATTTCAAATGTTATCCTCTTTTCTAGATTCCCCTCTGCAGACCCCTATCACATCCCCCCTTATCCTGCTTCTATGAGGATGCTCATGCACCCACCCATGCACTTCTCCCTACCTGCCCTAGCATTCTTCTAACATCAAGCCTTCACAGGACCAGGGCCTCCCCTCCCATTGATGCCAAATTAGATCCCTTCAGCTCCTGCAGTCCTTCCTCTAACTCCTCCATTGGAGTCCCTGTGCTCAGTCAGATCATTGGCTGTGAGCATCAGCATCTATATTGGTCAGCATCTGGCAGAGCCTCTCAGGACACAGCTGTCTCAGGCTCCTATCAGCAAGGACTTCTTGGCATCAGCAATAGTGTCTGGGTGGGTGTCTGCATGTGGGATGGATCCCCAAGTGGGCCAATATCTGGATGGTCTTTCCTTCAGTCTCTGTTCCAGAATTTGTCCCTGTATTTCCTAGATTATATTGTTCCTCTTCCTAAGTAGGACTGAAGCATCCACAGATTGGTTTTCCTTCCTCATGTGTTTCATGTGGTCTGTGAGTTGTGTCATGGGTTTTCTGTGCTCTTTGCCTAATATCCTCTTATCAGTGAGTGCATACCATGTATGTTCTATTGTGACTGTGTTTCCTCACTCAGGATGATATTTTCTAGATCCACCGTTTGTGTACAAATTTCGTGAAGTCATTTTATTAATAGCTGAGTTGTTCTCCATTGTGTAGAAGTTCCACTCATTTCCTGTATCCATTCCTCTGTTGAGAGACATCTGAGTTATTTCCAGCTTCTGGCTACTATGAATATGACTACTATGAACATAGTGGAGCATGTGTCCTTATTACATGTTGGAGCATCTTCTGGGTCTATGCCCAGGAGGGTTGTAGCTGGGGCCTCAGGTAGTACTAAGTCCAGTTTCTGGAAAACTGCCTGACTGATTTAGAGACTGTTTTACCATCTTGTAATCCCACCAACAATGGAGGAGATTGGTCAATGGTACAGAATGACATTTAGATAAGAGAATGAGTTCTGGTGGATTACTACACAATAACATGGTTGTAAATTATAATGGATTATGGATTTGAAAACACCAAGTAGAGCAAATATTACTGTTTGACCATAACAAAATTATAAATATCTGAGGTAACAGATATGCTGAGTTTCCAACTTAATCATTTCACAAGTGCACATACATGCATGAAGACTTACCATATTCACCTAGAATTTTCAACACTAGAATTGTCCAGGTAAAAAAAAGTGAACCTTTGCATTTCACAAAACATTTCACCCCAAATTGCAAAAGGGGAAAGGAAGAATACATAATTATTGCATCCAAGGTCAAGAATTTGCAACAGGTAGCAGTGTTGAATAAACACTCTGGAGACAACAACAAGAGGGCTTTTAGCTCTGTGAGCTAGTGGAGGCCCTTGGAGAACATTAGTAAGGAGCTTGATGAATGAATGTGATTGTGTCATGGATTTCCTGATTGATACTTACTGGAGTTATGCTAACTGTTCCTGCAACAGAAACCTATGCCATGAGATTAACCCATTTGAAATGATGACCCCACACTTGAATTAAGTCTTAAATTTATTTTGCCCAGGTCACAAGTGACTTATTTAAAGACAGAAATGTCTTGTGGGACTTTGGTATCTGCCAATTCTTTTGCAATCCACTATTGGTATTCTGTGATACTTGAGCAAAAAGAGTTATACTGAATAAAGTTAGACTTTCTCTACTAGCTCAGTCACTGGAGCTGGTATCTGGCATGGTTGCTATAAAACTACCAAGTAAGGTACTTCTAGCATCCTTTCTTCCTCAAAGTGTGAGTGGGTATTCAATTCTCCCAGCATGGTTACATCTCTATTGAATACCCACCAAAATGTGTGCTGGGAACCCACTCCTTTGTGCTACCAGAAGCTGCAATCTACAAGGTCAGCACCACTGTTGTCCTTTCATCAGGACATGGTTTTCCCTGGAGGAATGTGTGGTGATTCAGAGCCTGACTCTTAGCAGCCAGTAGCCTGACTGGAGAATAAGGCCACAAACCCTGTCTACTGATTTCTTTATTTATCTTGGATATATCTTCCAAGCTGCATCAAGCCCTTGAAGCTATATGGTAACTCACTTGAGTGTACCTTGAAGAGCACACTGGAGTCTCAGACATGCACATTTTGTATGTGAAGAAGTTTTGTATAGAAAACTATTTTGTCTTAATGAGTGTAGATCTGCAGGTATGTGCACATCAGTGTGGGATGCCTGCTTTTATGCTCATTGTCCTGATTACTTTTCTTATATTGATAAAGTTATCTTCATGAAGCGAAATGACCGGCTAGAAGCAGACATATATCAGGCCAGGTTCTTCAAAACTTAAACACTCTGCTACAGATCCAGTAGCTCTCTAAAACATAACATTTAGAAGTGTAGAACCTGAAACCCAAGGGTAGTTTTCTTAAGAAATAGGCAATGTCTTTGAGAGTGAGTCAAGTCTACCTGAAGGCAGAGTCAAAAGTCAGGAAAGGCTGTAGCAGGATCTTGGACTTTCTGAGCTGTCTTTACATTTTTTTCTGAATTCTCAAGTCATCTTTAAATTGTTAGTATGCGGAGGCACTGTTCTGTAAGCAAAGGCTAAATTATTTCTACCTATTCAAAGGTTTCCAATTGGGTCTGCAACCTTATATACAGAGTTCTGACTGAGTCTTGTAGCAAACATCAAAGAGTGCAAACACACAGGTAGCATATTGCAAGCACTTTATTCAAGGAAAAGCAGAAGCTCAAGTGGAGAAGTCATCAGCTTTCAGCATAGTGGCCTCAGGGCACATGGTTGTCTTGTCCTTCTGGTCTCCATGCTCAGCAGCAGAGTATAAAAGCCCCAGAGCAGGTCCCTGAAACTTTTTCCCAAAAGGCAGTACCTTGCTCTACAGCGGCAATTCTTCCTTGTTAACACTGGAGATATGAAAAGAATCAGGCATTAAGTTATGAAGTTGGCAGCATGGAATAGTATGTGATTCCCTGAGGATATGAGATTCAGCATGGTCTTCTCAATAAATAATGCACCTCAGGAGTGTTGGTCATGCACTTGAGAGCCATTCTGAGGTGTCTTTAATTTCTGTGTTCTTTTGTTACCATGTAGAGACTTGAGTATACTCTTAAATTGATTCAAGGTTCCTTTACAGAATGACAAATTTCTACTAATACCTAAGACAATGACTCCTTTTGTTATATAATCATCTCTTCAGAGTATAGGATTGCTCTGTACTCTGGTGAACTTTCCCTGTGTAGTTTTATAGTAAAATCCTTATGGGAAAGAAGTTCAATTTGACTTACTTCCCTCTCCCTGGTACTGCTATGAATTTAAAAAGAATGAAAATAGAATAGCCAAGGGACCAGATGACTCTCCACAGGATTCTAGGGCTCATCTTCAACCCTCCCTCAGGAGACTCCAAGCCTCCATCATACTGAGCACCAGCACTCACCTGCATCTTGAAGAGCAGAGACTTGTGGGATTTCAAAGGAGACAGACAGTCCCTGGTCCTCTTTCCCTGGTTGTTCCTCAGTTTTAGCCTCTTCATCTGTCTCTTGTACAGGATTAGCCTGCACCTGGCAGGCCATCAGGACCAGAGCAGAGAGGAGGACAAGTGTCTTCATGGCTGGGAGTCACCTGGAGGATTGGTAAGCAGGAGCCCAGTGTGTGGAGAGTCCTGGGGAACCAGCCTGCATTTATAGGGCAGAGACAGGCTCCATCCTCAGACAAAGCACTCATTGATGGGAACTGAGAGAGGCTGCTGCCCTCAGGATCCCTTTGATGTTCCTCTGTCCTCATGGCTTCCATCTTGATGTTGCTCTGTGTGTTCAGGGACAACCTCCCCGGAACCCCCACTGATAATGATGAAGGGGCCCTGCTATCTTCCCCTATTTCCCATCTGCTTGAGTGTTTACCTCTCAGTGAGGGAAAGAAAAGATCTAGGCATTGCCTAATTTAATAAGCTCATGGAACAAAGGATTTTTGTGTTTTCTGGTTGGAGCCTGCTCTTCTCAGAAAGTCCATACTCTGGACCAGACCTTGACCAGGCTGACTGGAGAGTCAGTTTTTTGTATGGGTATTATCCATCATCCTCATGAAAAGTATCCTTGGGAGCACCGTCCTTTGGGGCCACTATACAGAAAGTAAGATGGCCTTATTATGCTCCCTAGTGAACTGAGTTCAAGAGAAACAGTTTGTCACTGTGAAGCTACAGTGGGTGTTTCTGAAGAAGCCACAGTGAGGGAACACACCTCCCAATAATGTGTTCCAGGTGCTTCTTCACACTTGGGACCCTCAATCCATGTGGCATTCCACATGTCTGAGATTCTGCAATGCTTTCACTTTCAAACAATGAGGCCTGACCTACAAAAAATGACATCCACAAGGTGGAGACAGTCAGAAACTGTTACTCAGTCTCAAGGTGTATCATGTAATACATGAACACTGCTGTGTACATGTTTTATCCCGTTTCTCTCACAACATAAACAGCAAAAGTTACAGAACATCCTGTTGTTTTCAGTCAGTGTATGGAGTCCCACTGTTGCAAGTGCCCACTCTTATTTACATGTTAATAATAAATACTATTCCTTTGTTAAAATGTTTGTCATTACTGCTCTGTTCAATAGTTAGCAAAGCAGAAAGAATATTATTTCACACACATTTGAAACATATACATACACACAAATCTTACGTATGTAATACATATATTTATATATATGTAATACATATACACACACACACACACACACGTATATTCTTGTTTATGGGAAACGACCTCTTGAATGCCTCTGTAGACTTAGATTTATGAGTCAAGCAGCACATCATACATTTCAGACACATTATTGACTTTCCTGATCATCACAGTGTTGGTCTCAGTAGCAATTACTAAAATTTGCATGCTCAAAATGCCACCGTGCTGATGAGAAGGATTTATATTACTGTGTTTCCCTTTCTGTCCTTCCACAAGTGTTCAGTACAGAAGTGCTCCCTTATGTTCCAGAGAATGCTGAGCCAGCACTGATAATGCTGTCCTTCAAGAGGAATGTCCTTTTCAAGTATGGCAATCAAGGTTTGCTTTGCACCATCGTTTTCATTGTCTTATTGCTTCATGTTCTCTTGTTTTTTTCTTCACAAACCCTGGTAGCATCAGCTGTCTCACCGCAGGAAAGAAACCTACCCGTGGAACCAGAGAATGTAGAGACCAGAGCCAATTGGCTGTGAAATTGCACACAGTCATTTATATACTTCTGACTTTAAGAGCGGAGCCTTGGGGGAAAAGCAGTTCTTTACTTTGTGAGTTTAGAATCTGCTGGGATTTTTTGGTTTTCTTTGTTTGATACAGGTACTATGATGCCTTTCTTATATTCCTCATCTGAAAATAATAGGTGAAATTGATATTTCAGTGTCATAGTTATACTATAACCTTTTTATCTTGAATTGACAGCAGATGTGCTCAAGCGTGTGCACTTGTGTTAGGTCAAACGCTACACTCAGAGACTAGGTGGCACATTTGTTCTTCATTTTTAATGAAAAGGATTTACTTATTTTGTTTTCATAAGTGAATTGCTTGAATGTATGCATGTGTGTGCCTATGGAATATGGATACCAGTATAGAGTGCCTAAATCCCCAAGAACTGGAGTTCCAGAATGGTATGAGCTACAATGTAGGAGCTAGAACCAAACCTGTATCCAATACAAGAGCATCAAGTGCTCTTAATGACTTAGGCATCCCTCTACTCCCATGTTTCTCTAATTATTCTTTAGCTACTGTTCAAAAAGTCTAGAAATTGTCTCTTTGTAGCAGATGTTAAAAATCTCCTTAAAGATTATCATTTTTCTTTGTCCAGTTTTGTTTGCTGTACCAAACAACTTGGCCTTCAATTTTCTTTAATAATATTTCTGAGATTTCTTTCTTTCCATTTAAATTCCTAAAACTCAACCCTTTGTGTTTTATTGGCATCAGGAAAATGACTACCACATCCTCTGTTTCAGACAGAGTTATCTTTCTTACCCATCCACTGCCACAACTGAGGAAGTTCCACCTTCTCATGGAGGGTGTTCAGGATCTTTAATATGGCAACCTATGGTACCACATGTAAATGCACAGCAAATATTAGGAAACAGATCTGTGGATGGAGTAGGTGGGCCACAGACCAAGAGGAGCTGTTGTTCATTGCTATTTCTCTTTGTACTAAATCTTGTCCAAGCATCCTAACATATTCAAACATGGCCTCCAAAGAATGGAAGTTGAAACCCAATGGCCTCTGAAACCTCTGAGCTTGCACATGACCCACTTGTGCATATGGGAGAGCTAGATTTTTCCTTCCTCACAGGCACTAGGATTCTGCTGACCCAAACGAAGTGCTGGGTAAGATGGGTCGCATTGTGAGAACTTGATACTTCTTATGCCCTTGTGCACTGCATCCTGGACTCTGAGAGAGGTGGGGTGACCACTTGTACACTTGGTCTGCATCATATCCAATGAGTAAAAACTCAAAAGACTCACAGTTACCCTTAAGAATCTACTCTAATTCTTTCACAGAAATCAAACATGTGAGTTATTAGTTTTGATAAGTGGTAACACAAAACAAAACAAAACTTTTCTTTAGATATTTCTGAAGAATACAGGTTATTTATTGGTGGTATCATATCAAATCCCAGCAGCCTTGAGAAGTAGAGACTAAGGAGTTGTGGTAGAAAGGCCATCTGTGAGTTATTACTTGTGATAAGTGGTAAAACAAAACAAAACTTTTCTTTAGGTATTTCAAGAGAATACAGGTTATTTGTTGGTGGTTTCATATCAAATGCCAGTGGAGGGAATGAGAAGTGGAGACCAAGAAGACATTGTAGAGAGACCATCTGTCAACAGATGTCTTTCAACGTTGATCTCCTATCAGGTTCTTAGCAAGGAAAACAAATAATCCCAATAAAAGACAGAAGATGAGACTCTAAACCACAGAAGTTAAAGTAGAATGTACCATAGTGGTAAAGTCCAAGAGATCTTGCCACAGCCCTGTTGGCTAATCTTTAGTGTCTCTGTGTAATGCAATTAACCTCTTCAAAGTTTCTTTACAAACCCATAAAACATTGGTCAATAAAAGCGACTACTCTATTGGGTTACTGTGAAAATGACTTAATGGTAGAGAAAAAAAGATGATAGCAATTAGCAAGTATAAGCTAATATAATACACTGTACTTGTTATATACCTCACGACTGCTACCTGGCTTATCAAAGTTTCAAATTATCATGGTTTCTATGAAGTTGTGACACAAAGCTGCCCCAGCTCTGCAATAAATTACAATTTAGTATTCTTATTTTACATAAGAAGTCGTCAAGTTCAATATCATTGGAATGCTTTATCCAATAGCAAATGCTTCTATTTGTTAAACTATTGGGGAATGTATCTCCTAGTTTCAAATACCTCAAGAACTTCATTGTATTCATCTCCTTGTTAAAGAGACATCACACAGTTTAAGCAGTTTCCCAAATTACAATAAAAGATTTTACATGTAAGGATATATGAGACTTGGATGAGCTGAGAACTGATGTAGTACATTCAGGTATTAATGCTGATGGGAAGAAGAGAAATAGTAAAAGTTCAACAGAGTAATGTTTGAGTGCTTCTGATCAGAAGACTATGATGGACGGTGGTTGATGGGAAGTGGGTTGAGCTTCAGATTGGTCTCCTTAGACCATGGAGTCAAACCTCCTCGATTTAACATGCATGTTTGGGAGCTAGTGAAGTCTAGTGAAATTCTCTGAAGCCAGTATAGGACTTCTGATTCCAGCCCCAATGTACACACTTTTTCTCTGTGTTTCCATGCTCTCCACAGAGGATCCGGATCACAGTCAGAAGGTGTAACATGGACCTGTCACATAGTTGGCTGTTATGAGCAAATAAGCATGTTTTGTCCGTTTGATATTTCTGTGTGAACATGGGATATTTTGAAAGACTTGGGCACCTACAGGGTACTCCTAATTAGGGTCAAAAATAAGAGAAGAGTATGGAGCATGGCAGCAATATCATTTGAGCTTCCTCATTTTACTGTGCATCTGGAAATTGTGCTCATCTTTGCAATTGGTACTAACTGGAGTCAGGGTTTTGTTTAAAACAGTTTCATATAAGAGTCTGACAGTTGATTCAGCAGATCCCAGGTGGCAGCTCTTCAGCCAATCTTACAAAACCCAGAGGAAGCAGGCCTCCCAGGAGCTCTAACCTGGGCAGTATCTTAGATAAGGAGACAGTAACACCTGCCCTAAACAGGGAGTAACTGGGACCCACTGGGACCCAGGAATTCACTCCTGGCTCAGGGTACTGGATCCTTCCTTTCTGCACCTGAGCACTGAGCAGATCTGGGCCCCAGCTCTAACCCCAGTAGCAACACCCACCCCACTCAGTTCTGAAACAACCAAGATAATAGGAAAGACAGGCTCCAGACAGAGACAGGGCTGGTAGCACTAAGGAGATCTAGATGGCAAAAGACACGTGCAAGAACATAAGCATCAGCAACCCAGGATACTTGGCATCATTAGAACCTAGTTCTTCACATTAGAAAAATACTGATTTCCCCATAGCACCAGAAAAGCAGGATTCAGATTTAAAATCATTTCTAATGATGATGATAGAGGGCTTTAAGAAGGACATAAGTAACACTCTCAAAAAATTGAGGAGAACACAGGCAAACAGGTAGAAGCCCTTAAAGAAGAAACACAAAAATCCCTTAAAGAGTTACAAGAGAACAAAACCAAACAGGTAAAGGCATTGAACAAAACCATCCAGGACATAAAAATGGAAGTAAAAGTAATAAAGGAATCACAAAGGGAGAATACCCTGGATATAGAAAACCTACGGAAAAGATCAGGAGTCATAGATGCAAGCATCACCAACAGAATACAAGAGATAGAAGAGAGAATCTCATGTGCCGAAGATACCATGGAAAACATTGACACAACTGTCAAAGAAAACACAAAATGCAAAAAGTTCTTAATACTAAACATCCAGGAAATCCAGGACACAATGAGAAGACCAAACCTAAGGATAATAGGTATAGATGAGAGTGAAGATTCCCAACTTAAAGGGCCAATAAATATCTTCAACAAAATTATAGAAGAAAACCTCCCTATTCTAAAGAACAAGATGCCCATAAACATACAAGAAGCCTACCGAACTCCAAATAGACTAGACCAGAAAAGAAATACCTCCCATCATATAATAATCAAAACACCAAATGCATAAAACAAAGAAAGAATATTAAAAGTAGTAGGGGAAAATGGCCAAGTAACATATAAAGGCAGACCTATCAGAATTACACAAAACTTCTAACTAGATATTATAAAAGTGAGATGATCCATGACAGATGTCATACAGACCTTAAGAGAACACAAATGTGAACCCAGGCTAATATACCCTGCAAAACGCTCAATTACCATAGATGGAGAAACCAAGATATTCCACAACAAAACCAAATTTACACAATATCTTTCCACAAACCTGGTATTACAAAGGATAATAGCAGGAAAGCTCCAAGGGGGGACATTATACCCTAGAAAGAGCATGAAAGAATTCTTCTTCCAACAAATCCAAAGGAAGATAGCCACACAAAGATAATTCCACCTCTAATAACAAAAATAACAGGAAGGAACAATCACTGTTTCTTAATATCTCTTAACACTAATAGACTTAATTCCCCAATTAAAAGACATAGGCTAATGGACTGGATATGTAAACAGGATCCAGCATTTTGCTGCATACAGGAAACACACCTCAGTGACAAAGACAGGCATTACCTTAGAGTAAAAGGCTGAAAAACAACTTTTCAAGCAAATGGTCCTAAGGAACAAGCTGGAGTAGCCATTCTAAAACCTCCAGCCAGAGAACACAAAGGGAGGAACTCATGGCTCCACCTGTATAGGTAGTTGAGGGTGTCCTTGTCAGGCATCAGTGGAAGTGGAGAGCCTTGGTGTCTGATACTTTGGATTCCCTAGTGTTGGGGAATTTGAGAGCAGGGAGGAGGGAATGGAAGGATGTTAAGAGCACACCCTCATAGAAACTCCCAGAATTATATGGATTAGACATGACAGAGGCAGGCCACCAGAAGACTAGATTCCAGAATTCAAACAAAAAATTATCTTGATACTAAAATTTGTTTTGAGAATTGTATATTGCAGAATATACAGCCTTTATGTATCTACTCATCAAGCAAGCTGGGCAGACCTGCTCAAACCTCTGATGTCCTGGAATTCCAGCTGGATGCAGCAAAGACATAGCTGTCAGAGGCTTACCAATTTACTATCTCCCCGCTTCCCTCTTCTAATATCTCAATGCCCACAATCAGCTTGAAGAAGTTAATGAAGAGTTGGTGCCCCTATTCCCTGGGCTTAGGGACTGAAGTGGTTAATATTGGGCTGTCTTTCTAGGGAAGAATAGTGGTTTTGTTGAAACAGGGAGGAATAGCTAGGACTTATTGCATAGCCATAATGTATTGGTAGAAATCTGTATAATTGTTATTAAGCTGAAGTTATAATTTCTTAAATGGTACAAAATTTACTTTGATTTCAAACTGAAGGTTTTCATTGGTTCAAGGTTCTTATTGATATAAAAGTGAAATTAATATTGTTACTCTTATAGGCATTGTGCCTATATAACACATTTAGGAATACAAAGCTTAGACCCAGTCCTTCTTTAATTTTTTAACTGATTTGAGATGATTAGCCTGTGAGTTAAGGGCCTGTAGCAATTGCATGGCTCTGAGTTTATTGTTAGGGAGTTTTCGATATTTTATTTAGAAATAGCTGAGAGTAGTTAACAGACAACATTCCAGATTGCCTTATATGGATAGTTGGTTTTCAAAATGTTAGAAGT
Organism: Mastomys natalensis; assembly: GCA_021653895.1. Taxonomy (NCBI): domain Eukaryota; kingdom Metazoa; phylum Chordata; class Mammalia; order Rodentia; family Muridae; genus Mastomys; species Mastomys natalensis. The sequence goes on along the minus strand of JAJTUV010003269.1, from coordinate 28,886 downwards.
CCACAGAATTGATATTACCAACATTTCTGTATAATGTTCATTTTGATTAGAGACCTGTCTGCTCCTGTCAGGTTCTTGTCTTGGATTCTAAGAAGAAATTGAGCATCTTTGGGGTTATTCCAGTTGTGGTGAGACAGCCATTAGGCAAGAATTGCCTCTTTTCATCTACAGACAAATTACTGTTCAGAAAAGGACACACTTGTGGAATAGATGAATGATTATATCTGTCAAGAGAGAGTAATCAGCCCTTAATAATTCTGCATCACTAGGTCTGTCAGATAATCCTGGGCCAGAAGGCTGAAGATCAGATGCCAACATTTTGTAGTATAGGGAATGTCCAGGTGTTTAGCAGTCTCTATAAATTGGCTAAGTCTTAGAAACTATGCTTTGTGCTTCCCATATTTTCAGTTAATTCAGTCATTCTGGATTTCTGATGGGGTTGAAGACTTATAGTCTCATAGCCAATCCCAGCTATTTACTTTGAGAGAAAAGATTTGAGAAGATGGTTTTCAGCTGACATTCCTTCTAAAGCCAAGAAAAAAGCCAGGTTCAGAACTAAGTCTTTTATTTAGGAGAGATGACAGAGGTTCTGGTTAGTCAACAAAATGATGGACTGGGTATTATGTCTATCTTATACCATACTGATACAAATTGGTATAGTTATGCTCTAATTGTATTTTTCAGAGAAAAGTTTTTTTGTTTTTTTTGTTTTTGTTTTTTCGAGACAGGGTTTCTCTGTGTAGCCCTGGCTTTCCTGGAACTCACTCTGTAGACCAGGCTGGACTCAAACTCAGAAATCCGCCTGCCTCTGCCTCCCAAGTGCTGGGATTAAAGGCGTGCCCCACCACCGCCCGGCTGAGAAAAGTTTTATTTTAACAGGAATGGTGATATGTAGAAGGAGCTAAGTTGGGAGGAGTAAGGAGAGGAGGAGGAGAAGGAAAGGAGAAGTTAGGAGATGAGAAAGAGACAGAGAGAGAGACAGGGAGAGAGAGAGAGATAGAGATAGAGAAAGAGAGACAGGGAGAGAGATAGAGATAGAGATAGAGAGAGAGAGAGAGAGAGAGAGAGAGAGAGAGAGAGAGAGAGAGAGAAAGAGAGAGGTGGGGGAACATGGAGGTGGATGTTCTGTTCTAGTGTCTCGCCACTCAAAGATAGCTGGTATATCTAGGTTGGGTATTGGGTTACACTTCTGACTGTATGGTCATCTTGTTATTAAGCATTACCAATCTTATAAAGCCTTTGATTAACGTTTTAAAAAGTTACTAATAAGAAAAAAGAAGTCTGAAACATGATACAATATATCTAAAGGTTGCTTACTTTGGCTAAGTGTGTTAACTTATCATCATTTGTTTGAATCAATATAGCGTCATGTTTCACTACCTATTACAGTAAAAAAAAAATTGCTATCATGTCTGTTAGCAATCAAATTCCTTTTAAAATACTTTTACAGTCTTTATATACTGTCATGTTTTAAATATTTAGTAATAATATTAAACGAAAGTATCTGATATCTTTAATATCATTTTAAAATGGTATTGAAGCTTGCATTTTTCATCTTATAACTGGCCACAATTTATAAAATTATATTCTTAGTACTGAGTATTAGTATCTCAATAATCAACAGTTTATACCATTTTTCTGGTAAGAATGTTGAACACTTTAAAACATACTTTTTAGCTATTTTTATTGGTTCTTTGAAACTTTCCAACAACTGGTTAGCTTATTTGGATAATACTCATCACTGAGTAAGCTCTTCCCAGATATACCCCCTTCCCTAACAAACCAAGGCCGTTTCTGTTTTTTTCTTTTCTTTTCTTATTCACAGGCCAAAATTCCAAATGGTTAGCCCTAGAGACATGGTTGTATGAGCAATGTTAGACTCTTTTATAGTTGCATGAGTGCATATGTATGCATTAAAATTATGCACATATATACATACTTGTAGCAATTATAATTTATGATGAGACAGTATATAGCTCTTCTCACTGTTGCCCATGTTTTACAAAATTTTTGAAAGCTTAGAATTTTCTGTTGCACTGACTCCATAATTTATAAGTCCTCGATCATTCCCACTGTCTTTTCTAAACGTTGGACTTCCTGTGTTTGTGATTTCCTGGCATAAATACTTGCCTTCTGTGTCTCTTTCCTGAGTCAAGGTCTTTCTCTCCAAGCATGGTTCTCATGAATCTTTTCATCCTGACATAAGCAGTACATTCACCAGGCAAGTTCATATGGAGCAGGACAGCAGATGACACTACTGAGTCTGAGACAATAAAGTGACTTTGTTGACATCTTCCTGTGCTATTCTTACTTTTCTACCCTTCTGCCCTTATAAATGCAATCTCCATTCCATCCTCAGTCAACACACATAATTTAATCAAAGATATACAGTGGATCCTAAACTGTTATCTCTAACCTTGAGCCTGACAAATTTGCGCACATAGTATGCCAACATTTTTCCTCTGCTTCATTCTGAACGCACTCTGCCTCAGTGCTGGCCATCAAGATGGGGCCATAGCCTTTAGTGCTTCTTTCTTCTCTCATTCACCTTATATGAACACGCCAACATTTCTTAATTTGTTTCTAATTTTTTATTGAAAATATTCTTTTTCCATACAATATATACTTATATTTTAGATTGTGAGGCTAACCTTTAATGGATGAGCCATGTCTCCAGCCCAATACAGTTTCCCCTCTCCTATCTCCTCTGAAAGCAACACCATGCATTCTCTCTCTCTCTCTCTCTCTCTCTCTCTCTCTCTCTCTCTCTCTCTCTCTCTCTTCCTCTTACGCACACACACACACACACAAACACACACACACACACACACACACACACACAAAAGCAGGTAAAGAAAACAAACAACAAGCCAAACAAAGAAAGAGCATGAGACCCTTATACACATGAAGACAGACACAGAAACACACACAGACCCATAAAACCTACACAATTGGAAACCATAATATACAAGCAAAAAAATAGTAAGGTCAAAGAAAAATATGCCAAGTCTTGTGCTAATGGCACACTCCTTTAATCCCAGTACTCAGGAAGTGGACAGTGTAAGGTTGATGACAGCTTGCTTGTTTTACATACTGAGTTCCAGGACAGTCAGGGTTACACAGAGAAACACAGTTTCAACCTTTCTCCTATGAATTGCCCAATCAAGGTCATAGGAAACAAAAATAAAATCTCCAAAATTTCTTTTGAATTAGTTTACATCAACATTTCTTAAGGGAGAGTTTTCTTTGCTCAATTTTCACAGAATATTTGGGTTATGGGTGGTTTTACATAATAATTTTTTTTTTTTTACCTATTTCCAGAGTATACGTAAAAGTCAGGTTCCATTGACTTCACATCAACCCCAGAAGAGGGAATTTGCAGATACACTGTAAGGAGATGCTGTTAAACCCAAAGGGAAGAATTAACAGAGATATCCTAAGGAGAGGCTGTGAGGCCAAAAGGAGAGAATTTGCAGATACTCTGTAAAGAGAGGCCCAGAAGCCCTGTAGGAGCAGCAGCCCTCAGGTCTGGACTCTCACTGAGTCTTCTAACTCCCTCCACAATTTCTCTCCTTGATATCTCTCACAAATATTTCCTTTCTCCTTGTCTCTCATTCTCTTAATTCAACAAATGAACAAACATCTATGTCCATTGTTACTGTCAAATATTTCCTACTTCTTTCCCCATAATTAGAATGCCTGGAGATATACTCATATCTGTAAATTTTTTAGTGGTATTTTGAAAGTTGGGATTATTCCCTCTCTAATGTGTAATATGTATTTTACATTTTTTAATGGACAACTTCTTTGTCATTTAAGACTTTTTCTTTCTCTTTCTTGCTACACATCTTCTGTGAGTATCAGAGACTGAGTTTCTGTGTGGGAGATAAAGAAAATTGGTCTCCAGCAAGCTTGTTGCTTATTTGTAGGATCAGAGGTCATGGCACAGACTTTTGTGCTTCTCCCGCATGTACAGTATTGAACCACAAGACAGGTTGCAGTTTCAATACTGTATTTCTTCTTACAACTCTCTGCATCCCAGAGTCTTTGATGAGACAATTTTTCCTGTCCTTGTTTTGTGCTATAGACCAGGGTGGAAAGTCAATAGAACTGCAGCCACCATTTCCTGGACAGACCATGTCCATTGACTAAATAATGGTCATATATGCAAATTATGACTTACAATACCTGATAAGTAGCATTACTTCAACTATCTATAGAAAAAGAGTAAGACTTCTCATTCAGTTTCAAAGACAGGCATGTGTCAAGCATATATCCATGTTAGGTGATCAGTCAACTGTTGGGTTCTTGGCACAGAACACAAATATTTGTGAGAATAGGTAGTTCTGGTGAAAATGCAAAACAATTAATAGAGGATGCAGGCTAGTAGTTGAGAACATGGTGCAATGCAGCAGCCAATGAATAACCTCAGTTCAATGACTTTGAATAAGATGAAAACTCTCCAAGTTTCTATTGAAACTCAAACAGGAAACTGCTTAACAAAAGCCTTTCCCTGACAGGGCCATAAGAGACCTGTGCATACAGTTAGCCTTCACTCTGCAAACACTTTGCTCATGCTCCCTCATCCTTCAGAAGATGCTCATGCTCTTCTCTGTTATTTCCTGTTAGTCCTCATCTGCCCAGGATGCAGCTGTCTGAGAAAAACCTGAGGCATCTCTAGACCAGGAATATCTTGGCTAGAGAACCATAACATGATCAAACAGCAGGTGAATGGCCACACAGCATAGAGGTAAAATAGCTAGAGAGAAGTAACTAGATATACAAAAAAATCTGGAAACACACACACACAGACACACACACACACTATTTTATATAAATATATATGAGTTTGCTTTCAGGCCGTGGGACAAGAGACTGAGGTGCATAATTTACCTATGAAAGCAGACCTTGCTTCCAGGTTCTTCCAGCATTACTCAGTCCGTACCTGGCATACTGTGATTCCAGCCTTGAACTTTCCAGCCCTGGGGGTGAGCTGCTTACCTATATAAACCAGACAGATAATCTCTTGAGCACACTCCTTCTCTTCCCCATCAATCTCTTTTTCCTGTTTCTCTTTTGCTCTTCAACTCTCCCTCACTTTTCTCATGGCAAAGTAGCTGGTCTTGGTCCTTGGGGCCAGTGAACTTACACACCCCGAGCAGCTTCCCAATAAACTTGCCTTTAATATAATCTAATCTGGTTTGAATTAGCTAATTTCAGCAAAGGCAGAGAGATAACACACACACACACATATATTATTATGTGTGTGTTATCTAATATATGCATATATATGTATATTCCTTTAGCTTATTTTTTCCATCTGTGTGTTCAAGCATGAGAACCAAATATGTATAGGAGATTTCCTTCTGTCATAAACTTTTCAATCCAAGATATGTTTGAAACGTACTAACTATAGTAGAGGAAAACAAACTGAGTAGTTAATATTATATCTAAATATTTAAGTTTAATGACAGAATCTATTTCACTCTACCTATTGGAAGAGATCATAGACATTACAGAAGTGTATGAGTGAGTACAAGATCCTATAGATCTTAGTTCCTGTAGCAAACCCATGCAACTCAGCATGGTACTTTTTTCACATTCCCCACTATTGTGTAGTAGGTCTAATTTTTGTGTCTAATATATTTTTTGCCTCTAGGTCCAATACTGGAATATTTCTTCATAAAAGGGTATCCACCAGAAGACACTGACTTAAAGAATTATGTTACAAATCATCTCTATGATTTGTAAAGGAAGCAAACAAACAGTAATCTTGTAATCTGCTTTCTTATTACATGGGGATTATTAATATGGTGTGTTCAATTTGCTTGCCTCTCAAGGTCCCCTCTAACTTAATTTTTTTAACCCTTATTTTTAGTGATGGCTCTTAAACACTTTAGACACCCTTTTAGCCCACCACCCATGGAGGTAGTAGAAAAGGAAGGACACAGGGGAAGTGGACCTGCTTAGAAATGCTTCTTTGGAGCAACTCCCTTTTGTGTTGTCTGGAAATCAGAGATTGAGCTCACAAGGCTAGCAATGGCAGCTCAATGCACTCACAAACACCTCATGGATACACCAGCAGTCCAATTCAATAGAGTCTGGATAGCAAACATGAATCAGCAGCAGTTGTACTACCTAGCAGAGCATGCCGGGACTCACCCTAGGAAGCAGTCAGCAGCTGGGACCATCAAGAAGTGCAGAAGTTCTCAGGTGTACCTCTCAGTAAATTGAAGATCAATCAAGACTCAAGACCATCAAGAGTTGCACTGCTAGCTGCATAAGCAAGCCTAGCTAAGACTCCAACACTGTCTGTTGGGATTTTTATAACCTCCAAACATCATGTGTCCTTCAGGGGTCTTGCCTCAGCACTTGTCTTCCCTCATCAGGAGCACCTGTCTCAGTTGACATCACTTTGCCAATCAGCCCCAGTTGGTAGAAGTGGCAAAAATGCTAGAGCACACCACCAATAATTTTTTCGTGCATTTCTATCTATGGAGTCCAAACAAATGGAGCTCAAACACACCATATAAAGTCGACCAATAAACGTGTGTGGTTAGCTAAGAATCCTTTCATCCTGTGTCCTTTCATGTGCTTGCTTTAGCAGAACATCCTTTCTCCCTTGTCTGCTTCAGTAAAATGTTCCTTCATGAGTCTGCCTTAGTTTTTCACCTGTGTACTTCAGCTTAATGTTCCTTTACATGTTTGTCCCAAGAAAGCACCATCCATCACTGACTTTCAAAAGAACACTTAAGTTTCCACTTCAGTCCCTCTAGAAAATCCTTACTATATGAACTTCATTAATATTTGGTATATGTCTTTCTAAATACTTTTGGGTTCAAGAATCAGAATCTTATTTCAAAGCAAGTTTTAAAACACATCCTAGCTCCCAATGTTATGGACTCAGAAAACACTGAAAGACCATAGACTAAATGTAAATTGTAATTAACTAAATTTTATTGCAAGCTGCAGGTGTCCTCAGTTCCCATTGCTGGATTTGAAACTGACACTCAGCTTAAAGGTGAGGGCCCTTTAATTGTCAAAGACCCCAGTGCTCTATCTCTCTTGGAGTTTTCTTAAGTGTGAGAGAACATGGGGGCCTCTTGCATTCCTGGACTTCCTAGCCTTGTCTTAGTCTCTGGTTGCTCTCAGAGCTGGCCTCAGACCTAAGATAGTTTCCTTAACCATCATATTCCCTATTAGCTCTTGAACACTAGAAGTAAATCATTGATTTGTGTTGAGACACAGGTTGTCCATGAATCTGTAGGGCTGCCCTCCACCAGAGGCTTTTCTCTATAAAATCTAGACATGTTTTTCTCTCCTCTCTCCTCTTCTTTTTCTGCATGCAGGCTTTCTCTATTTCTCTTTTCCCTCCTCTATGTCCTTGCTCCCCTTGGTGACTCTCTTGGCCTCCTTCCTTGGGTACAGTAAACTGAACTGGGCCCTAGAGCAGGTTCCCAATAATAATGGTTTTTATATATGTGTTTATAATTTATTTATATAACTTTTTATAACATTTTAGCAGCTTTTACAAGATAAGTATTTTATAGTTTTATTTCTGTTAAATTTGAGCTTAAAAAATCACAATTTTTAGTAGATTTGTTTTCTTATCAAACCAACAATTAGAAGCTATTGGTTAAATATTCAAATTTCACCCTCAACACCTATTTCCACTAAAGTGTCAGATGGTTCAGGGCATTATGAATTCTCCAAGTATTAATTTGCCTTTGCTTTTTTCACTCTCTATATAGTATATAGTATATGTGTTAGCATTCTGTTAAACTCCATCTCCATAGTTACCTGGCAACAGCCAGGTATGCTCCTCCCTGCAGCTACCTGGCAACAGCCAGGTAGCCCTGCCCACTATTATAAAAAGGGCTGTCTGGCATCTCTTGCTCTCTTGAGTCTGTGACCCCGCGCCTCCAGGTCATACCCGACCCTCTCCCCTTCCCTTCCCCCTCCACATGGTCATGGCCGGCCTCCACCACCTTAACTTCTCTCTGCTCTCCCCTTTTCCCTAAATAAATACTCCATTCGTGGACCCCTCTGCCCTGGCGTCTTCTGTTCCAAGCAGCTGCATGATTTTTAACAAGAATATGCATATATAAATATCTATATATGTAAATTATATACATATATAAATAAAAATAATTTTATATATATATATATATATATATATATATATATATATATATATATATATATATATATAATGCTAATAAATATAAGCCATCTTTGAGAAGATAATCAACCATAAAATACGGGGTTGGCAATTTTGGGGTTGGGGTTGTGATTTGGATACTTACTTGTGTTTAAAGACAAATTCTAAATTCTTGTATACAAAGGCACCAAATAAGTCATTACTCATGTCAGCACACTGTAGAGAACAGCAGACTGGATAAGATCCAGTTGCCATAGTCTCCAATACAAACCTGAGTTAAGAAGAGAAGGGGAGGGAAGAACAGGTGTGTCTGGGTATGTGTATGTGTTTGTGTGTGTGTCTGGGAGGAGAGGAAAGAGGGGATGCATGAGGAGGAAAGTCAAGAAGACTAGACCTAAGAGCTTGGGCAAGTCCAGGCAAGTCAATTACTAAAAGAATAAACCCAGGCTTCAGCATTCACACCCTGATAATGGTTCCAGAATTCCAATGTGCTTTACATCTGACCACAACACACAGACCCAAAGAAGTTAAACAAGAAAGGAAGACACAAACCAGGCTGCTTTAATCTCATTTTGAAGAGGAAGCATAATAGGCATATGAAGCAAAGGGAGGGAGGGAACTGGGTAGTAGACTGGAGAAAGAGGGGAATGGGGGGACAGGATCAGGTGTGAAAGAGACAGGAGAGAGGCCCAGAGGACAAGGAGAATTAATGGAAATCTGCAGCTGCTGTTGATAGCAGGGCAGAACATGACCTTTAGAATGTCCCAGAGAACTGGGATGGGTGAGGATCCCAGAAGTCAACTGGGGTGACCTTAGCTAAGACACCTACTGGTGGGTCATGGAACCTAAAGAGGCCCCCTACTGAAATACAGCAGCAACCACAGTGGATGGATAAGGACACCACCCACAAATCTTTTGATCCAAAATTTGTCTGGTCCAAAAGAAATACAGGGACAAAATTGGAGTGGAGACTGAATAATGGCCAACCAATAACTGGCCCAACTTGAAGCCCATCCCATGGGCAAGTACCAGTCTCTAACACTATTAATGATATTCTGTTATGCTTGCAGAGAGGAACCCAGCATAACTTTCCTCTGAGAGGTTCTACCCAGCAGCTGACTAAAGCAGATATTTACAGGCAAACATTGGCTGGAGGTCAGGAACCCATAAGGAAGAGTTGGGGCAAAGATTGAAAGCCCTTGAGGGAATGGAAACCCCACAAGAAGACCAAGAGATTCAACTAACCTAGCCCATGGGAGCTCTCAGAGATTGAGCTATCAAACAAAGAGCAAACATGGGATGAACCACAGCCCCAGGCACATATGTGGCAGACATGCAGCTCAGTCTCCATGGCTGCCTTGTCTGGCCTCAGTGGAAGAGGACATACCTAAATCAGCAGAGACTTGTTGCGCAAAGGTAGGGGAATACCCATAAAAATGATCTACTCTCTCAGAGGAGAAAGGGAGATGGAGGGACTCTGTGAGAGGGGACCAGGAGCAGGTGTTGAGAGGTGCAATGTTTGCAATGTGAATTAATTAATTAATGTTTAAAAAGCTTTGAAGGAGTCTGAAGAAAGTCAGTAGAGTGCCTGCAACCAATATGGTGTGCATGTTTGTTTCCTGTGAGACAGGGTCTTTGTATGTAGTCTGTCTGGCATGGGTATTACTGTCCTGTTTCTGGTTTCATCCTAGTGCTGGAGTTACAGGCCTATGCCACCATGGCTGCGCTCTGCTATGCTTGAATGAGACATGTTATGAGCCAGTAAACACACAGATACACACAAAACTGTGTCACAAGGGGACAAGACAGAAGCTTCTTCTGCACAGGGTATAGAAGCTTTTCTCAAAGGCTGCAGCTCACATTGCTGCAGAGTCAAAACATTTTCAAACTCTGAAGTCATTTCTAGAGATTTTTTTTTAAATTACACTGATCTATGTTAATGCAAGTGTTTGATATATTTTGAGGATTGGTGGATGTTCCTGGTGCAGTCTAAAAGCAATAGATTACAACAGAGAGCAAGTCACATGATTGTTGATAAATATTTAAGCAGCTGGGGATCAAAGACGCTTATCATTTACATTTTAATTGCTCATGAATTAGACCAACAAAGTCCTCAATTAGATGCAACATGTGGTATAAGTAGAAATCCAGGATCAGATGAACACCAAAGGGTTCAGGGTCAATAAGTACATTTTCTGTGGCCTGTCCACACTGCCATGTCATTCTATTCCTTACAGGTATGCAAACACTAAAATCTCACCCTAATTCAAAGGGCTAATTTTTCTGAGACACACATTTTAGTGACCAGAAATAAAGAAGATAGGTATCTCTCCTGCTTCCTCTTATTGGGCTCCTGCATACTAGGAGCAGGGCCTGAAGATGACACTAAGTCCTGAGGGCCTTATCTTTCTATCTGTCTTTATCTTTCACCCCATCTTTATACCCATAGCCAAGCAGTTCAAGAGCCAATCTCCTAGGAGCATGCACTGAAATGCAATCTGTTAAGACCCAGGTCTGTCTGTGAGTTTTTCTCAGCTGCTCTGTTGTAATTTCATATTAAAAATTCTTTTTGCATGAGACTCTGATCAAATATCCAGAGGGTTCCAGGATAGGAGGTAAAGCTTCATAGAGAAGTGGACAGATGGCCTGTCATTGGCCATCAGGTGAATGGCTGTCCTAAAGGTTCTTCTTTTCCCAGGGAGTCTTCAGAGAACTCTCCTTCAGTGCAGTAGTGTTGGGCATCAAGCTCCAGTCTACTCTACTGAACTCTAAGCATTACCACATTAGTTCCAAAGCAAGCATTCCAAGAAAAGCAAAAGAGACACTGTAAAAGAGGCTAGAATATATGAATTAACATATCTTCTGAGCATCAATGAGAATGTGAGTTCATGAAATCCACCAAATCCCTTGCTAGCACTTTTGAATTTGGAAGGCTTGGGAATCTCTTTATTTTACTGGAGTTAAACTTGTACCTTAAAGTAGCTTCAGGGAGTATGGGATAGATAAAGAAACATCCTTATAAATGCCTTTAAATTTTGTGGGTGGTTATTAAGAACTGAAACCTTAGAATCTCCAGTTCCATATGCAGGCCAGTATGTTAGGTTCAGGATCCAGGCACCTGTACAGGTGGCATAAATTGGTGTAGTGACTGAGGATATTATTCTCTAGGACCAGATTTCTCTTGCTGTATCTCTCTGGGTCATAGGATATCGGGTCACATAAGTGACAATAGTCACATTTTCCAATAGCTTAGCACCAAATGAGAAGTATAAATAAAGGTATCTTAAGATACATATACCTAGATATCTTAAGGTATAGCTGAAGACCTGAGCTCATGGTGTCTGTGTGTGTGTGTCTGTTTGTGTGTGTGTGTGTGCGTGCGTGTGTGTGTTTAAAGTCATGCTGACATATATATAATCCAACATCCTCAGATATGCACAAATACATTAGATGATGAGGATATCTGTGTGAGTCTTCCTGCTTTGCTTCCTGTGTTAGTTAGACTTTTACTTCTGTGAACAGATACCATGACCAAGGCAACTCTTTTTAGGACAACATTTAACAGGGACTGGCATATAGGATCAGAGGTTCTTTCTACTATCAAGGCAGGAACATGGCAACATCCAGGCAGTCATGGGGGGAGGAGGATTTCTGAGTTCTACAACTTCATTTGAAGGCTCCTAGCAGATTACTGACTTCCAGGCAGGTAGGATGAGGGTCTTAAAGTCCATACCCACAGTGACAAATCTACTCCAAAAAGGCCACACCCACTCCAACAAGGCCACACCTCCTAAATTGCCACCCCATGGGCAGAGCATATATAAACCATCACACTTACTATTTAGTGCCTTTGATGCTTAATGCTACTTACAGTTGTGTTGGTAGAGCTCTCACACACTTAGGACTTCATGGGCAGATACATGATCATGACTTGCCCCGCTTGTCAATTCCTAACATTTACAATGAAGAGGTGTTGGGAGCCAAAGCCAGGAAGCTACCTGCTGTTCCAAGAGCGCCTCAGGGAATTGCCCACTGTTCTGGAAGTATTAGTCAGTAAGGACGTTCTCTCTGGAACGTCTGGCATTTCCCAGGAGTTGGTTAAGACAGTACCATGGTCTAGGGAAATAAGAGATGGTCTAGGGCAATAAACTGCCTCTTTTGGGAAAACCAGACCTACAACTAAGAAAGGATTTCCTGTTCATAAAGAACCATTGCCCCAGGACATGGCGGGGCAAACCTCAGAGTGCTCCACTGGACCAAGAGTTAATGGAATCCCCGCCCTCCCCCCGGCCCCCACCCCCGTTCCTTGCCCCTTGCCCTCCTTTCTCCCTTGCTGAAGACTATATATTGTAAGCATTAACAACCCCCCAGCCCCCCACCCCCACCCCCCACCCCCCCCCCACCCCCCCTCCCCCCGCATTAAACCGGGACCGTGACAAAGCTTTCGGCAGCATGGTCTCCGTTTTCTCTCCCCACCTGTGTTTATTTTGCAGGTGAAGGTCCACCTTGATACCCCATGAATAATCAGACCTGTGGGTCTGGTCAAGCAGGGTGGCTTATCTGAAAAGATAGGTCATGATGATAATATAAAAATGAAGATAACCATGTCTTCTATATCCCACATGGTCAATGGCTTTGAGAGTAGTTCTGCATTAAATGAAGCAGGGTTATAAGAGAGGTTATGATGCTGAAAATAGCATTGACCTTTCATATTATCCATCAGAATCCTGCGTGATAACCTTGACACTCCTAGACACCCAAGCCAAGAATTTCTTTCTAGCATTCTGGTACTTGCTCCTCAGAGTCTTGCTTGGAGACAATAATCACACACACACACACACACACACACACACACACACACACACACAAACAAACAAAAAAACTTTCTGTAAGAACTTTACTTGGATATAATGCATGAGAAAACTCAAAGATACAACATGGGAAAAATAATGGTCTCCTTCAAGATCTCAAGTCATATGACAAATGCACTCTTCTTCTTCTTAGTGCTCAGCCGCATCAGAGTCAGAAGATGCAGCCTTGGTAGTGGCAGGCCCCAGAGAGCAGTTCTCCAAAACCACAGGCTGTAAGTCTCCAATAACAGGACTTTACATCTGGAGATATAGAAATCATATGAAGTGCTTAGTGCCTGAATAGGCAGGGCAGAAGAGATCTTGGGCAAGACATGTGCTGGGTGAAATGGACTCTCCAGGTTGATCAATAGCGACAGCAGCATGACCAATCATGATCAATATGAGTAAATATACATGCTAAGTACAAAACTAAAGGCTAATCTCCATTTGCCTTAATTATGTTTTCATTATTTGTGCTCCTGCCATTACATAAATATTTAAACACATATCTCCAATACTTAAAATATAATAGACACAGTAAAAATAGACCAAATCTAGCCATTTAGATCTAGAAGAAAGACTTGTCACTAAGTCTCTTTATTTATTAAATCCTGAGGCATTCAAGATCAAATCTTTGCAGAAAAAAAAAATTGATCTATTAGGCTCTTGCTGTTCAATGAGGAAAATAGAAGTAATAAAGTCTCCTGGGTGACGCAAATATAGAGCTTACCTCTACCCCTTCTCTCTACTCCATGTCTCTAGCATGATGACATCTCTCACCTGCATCTTGGAGAGCAGTGCCTTTATCCCCTCCAAAGAATATGGAAATATCCTGGTCCTCCTTGACCAGCTGCTCCCTGTCTGGATCCTCCTCAGCTCTTCCTGGGGGAGATTCTGCCTGGGTCTGGAGAGCCAGCAGGAGAAGGGTGGTGAGCAGAGTGAGCTTCCTCATGGCTGTGGGTTACCTAGGGGATGAAAAAAACAACAGGAACCGTTTGTGTGTGTGTGTGTGTGTGTGTGTGTGTGTGTGTGTGTGTGTGTGCTGTGTCTGTGTCTGTGTCTGTCTGTGTGTCTTTGTCTTTGTCTGTTTAGGTGTCATGTCTCTGTGTGTCTGCATGTCTGTCTGTCTGTGTATATGGGGGTGTATGTGAAGAGAAGTATATGAGGGAGGCCCTGCAGTTAGAAAGGATCTACATTGATGAAGGAGAGGGATTTGTCCCCAAGGTCTTCTTGATATTTTTATTCTCACAGCTTACTCATGACAAACTTTGTTCCTTGTGTTTGGTGGCTGCCTTTGATTGAAGCTGGTGAGGATGAGGAGGACCCTGCTATTTTTCCTGTTACTGCTTGGATTTTGTACTTAGACTTGAATGAGATTTTGCTTTTAATGGAAAAAAGGAAGAAAAGAAACAGCACTTTCATGCATTCAGTCTAGGAAACAAGCCCCTCAGTCTCTCAAGATGGACTCGTATCTGTTATCCAAAGTTGCAGTCTGGAGTCAGACCTGGATCCTGATGATGTAGAGAGTCAATGCTTGTTAAACACCTTCACCTTATCAAACTATGTATGAAATAGGCTCCTGAGACTCTAGGAAAAGCATTGGTCTAAGGAGGATGAGTGTTTATTTTTTTCTACTTCTATACAAGTAGAAATGGCAATTAAGACAGTAAGTACTAAAGCATACACCCAATTATTTCATGCACAATTGGAACTTTATCTTAAGAGAAGTGAATTAAAGACCTGGACACAGGATGTAAAAGCATAAAACTACTAGAAGAAAATTCAGAACTGGGTCTGGACAGTGATGACTTACATGACACCAAAGGTGTTTGGAACAAGGCAGGTGGGCAAGTGGGATTGTGGAATTGCACTGGGATGTGCAGCTTCTGTACAGGAAAGGGAATAATGATTGGGGTGAGGTGGCAAGCTAGAACTTGGTACAAAAGATTAGCAAAGATACATCTGAAAAGAAACATACCTACCATATATAGAAAACATGCACAACTCAGAAGCCAAAACCAAGCAATACAAAGAAATAGCACTTACAGGAAGAAAGACATTTTAAAGATTGTATTAATATCCCTACTGGAATGACAAGGAAGATATTTGTGTTTTGGCAAACATTTTATTTCCCCTTAACCAGTAATTCCTGTCCTTCTCAGCTACCAGAGGCCCAGACAGAAGAACCCTAGAAGGGTGTCTGATGATGTGGGCTCCTCCAGAGCAGCCTTGCCTTTAGAGAGCTAGGTCTCAACGACATATTCATAGTTTGAAAATTACTTTCATTTCTTATAGACCCTTGGGGTATTCATGCAGAACAGAGCAAGAGAGACAGCACTCTGCTGTCCAGACCTTGGGATACAAAAGCTGCTGAAACATTTTAGAGCAGACTTCCCCTATTTAAGGGTCACTTGTTATGCCTTAATTACTTGTGGTTAATTTCTATTCGATACCTTAAACACTTATTATGCAAGGACAGTTAAGCAATTTGGAAAAACTGAAGTCAAAGCTGGGCTTCCCAGAAGGGCTTCTTGTTTATCTTGTCCTGTACTAGATAACACCCATTTACCCATTACTGCTCACTCCAAGGAGCCTGTTTTGCGTAGTTCTGTAGCTGAGGCTTGATCACTGGTATGAGAGAGTATGAAAGAGTACACAGAAAATGTGAGGATTACAAATCATGGCTTAGGCTTTGTCGAAATGACTAGAATACTTAGTCAATGATCATGTAAATATGGATTTGAGAACTAGTTCTCAGTAAACATCTCCAGGACCTAAGTTACAACTGTTAGAACTAGTTAAGCCATTCATCAGAGTAAGGACATTGCACTATGTTGAGATTGTACAATAATTCTGCTGTGAGACTTTGCAGGTTTTAATGGTGTGTCCCATGTGATCTATATCTATGTCTATGTCTATGTCTATGTCTATGTCTATGTCTATGTCTATGTCTATATCATCTATATCTATCTATATCTATCTATATCTATATCTATCTATATCTATATATGAAATACATACATATACATATAGTCATTTTCTGAAAAGACAGCATGCAACCTTTCTTGGCCACTAAATAATACTGAACAGTTCTCTAGAGTCATGTAAGAACAACACTCATTCCATTGTTCTTTGAGACATAATGTCTTCTGAATGACCCCTGGCAGGACAGATGGCAGAGTGATTGGAATTAGCTGGTCTACCAAGTGATGTGTGCACAGAGGCATTTTGCCTAAACCAGTACTGGCCATATATAAAGACAATGCTAGACCCAGCTTGATCAGAATGAACATTCCATACTGGAGATGCACTGACGTTCCACCATACATTCTCTAAGAGGGAAAACAGAGCTTTGAGGTGACCTCATATCCTGTGAAACTGCTAACAGAACGCAGGTTTGCCCTAGCTTCTCTTGAGCATGAACTTGGTCATTTCTTGTCTAGTAGCAAAATCTCACCCATGTCAACATGTTGTATTTGTCTCCAAGAATAGAAGTGTTACTATTTGATTTTTTCCTTACTAGATGATACTGTGGTCAGAATGCTTACGTCTTACTAAAATTAATGTATAGAAATCATACTCCCAATGGTTATGACATTCATAAGTGGAGTCTTCTGGAAGGAGATTGGGGTAAAAGGGAAGAGCTCCAGGGATGGGGTAGTTCTCTTATAAAAGAGGCTTGGGGAACCATCTTGTCCCTTTTACCAGGTTCTGACATTTTCTGAAAATGTCATTTACAAGCCAGGAAATGGGCCATCACCACAGAGTAAACCTTTTGACACTTGTATCTGAGACTTCATAGCCCTCAGAAATGTAGGAAATTGGTACTATCTGCTGTGTACCATATGATTATTATATAGCTTGGTATGTGGTGTACTATTATACAAGACAAAATGGACTAAGGCAGAATTTCACACTGGAACCCATCTGTCATTCTTTGAGGAACTCTGAGTCTTCTTGGGGGAACCACAGAGAAAGAACTGAGGTTCCTTATAATGGTAGACCAGAAATATTTATGGGCAACTCTCCTGGGAAAAAATATTTTGGTTCATAAAGTTTGCAATTATAGATCATCAAAACCCACTCTGCTTCAGAAAGGTTGATGATGATGATCCCTCCCTCCTGAGCCAGGAAGGATGGTTGTACTCTGCACAACTGGTATCAGATCACAGCCTGTTTTAAGCTCCTTCCCAACACCAGTACTGACTTGCCAACCATGCTGGAGAGATTTTCTGCAGTAAACACTAAAAATTCTAGTGAACCACTCATCTGTGTGCCCATGGTACTGACCAATATCCAAATGATATATATGAATTAGAACACATGTATATGTGTGTTATTTGAAATTCATTTCTGCTTGCAATGATATCTTACATGACAGTAGGAGAGCAGAGCATGTTCATGTACATACACAGTGAGGGAACCTGTGACTTGTGATGATTAGTTTGAATAATCAACCTTTGTGTTGTCAATGCATTGATGAAGTAGGGCTTCATCTTTTCATTTGTTTCTCAAGCATGACCCAGAAAACACATCCTAGATAAGTGGCATAATATCCTGTACTAATTGGGATTCTTTTTTTTTTTTTTTTTTTTTTTTTTTTGGTTTTTCGAGACAGGGTTTCTCTGTGTAGCCTTGGCTGTCCTGGAACTCACTCTGTAGACCAGACTGGCCTTGAACTCAGAAATCCACCTGCCTCTGCCTCCCAAGTGCTGGGATTAAAGGCGTGCACCACCACTGCCCAGCACTAAATGGGATTCTTTGATGAACAATTTCATAGTCATTGATTAATCCAGATTTCTGCAATGAGGATGCAGGATTAGGGGGTTCAGCTCTCTGTCCTTGGGGAGGGATTTAGTGGGGTGGGCTGGATGGACTTGGTGATTGCTAGAACATGAGAAACCTAGCAAGTGTGTCTTTTTTTTCTATGATTTCAAACTACAAAGCCCCTGGATATGCCTTTCCTTCTCTCTCTCATCATCTGAGAGCCATCAGAAAAGGAAAGAAAAAGAAAGGCCATAATAACACCTTTATTTCCTGAACCAACCAGTTTTTCTAATCAAAATTCCTTCTTATGGTTCTCAAGAATTTGAGTAAAAATGCTGAGACAGGGGTGTTTCCTGAATTTGAATCCAAGACTTCAATTAACATACATGCCAAGGGAGATCATTCCTAACACAGATCGTCTCACATGAAAGCTGGGTCCAAGTGTGCTCAGTACACTCTGGGCCTCAGAGATCCCAGCTGAGTCTCAAGCTTAGCTTTATTGAGGGAAACTATCAAAGAACCAGGGTCTTCAGCATCAAGGGACAGGAAGGCAGTGGAATAGGTTACAAACCAGGAGCTTTAGATAAACACCCAAATGGGGGAGCATCTAGGCAATGGCAAGTGTGAGGGCATGTGGTCATTGTCTAGAGAGCTGAAGAGAGTGATGAGAAAACTCACTGTCACCCAAGGGGTCCAAGTATCAAGAGGTTGAGAAGGTGAACATCTGGGCCACTTTAGACTGAAGAATCTTTTCTTTCTAACCTGCAATTTTCTTAAATGATCTGTGGAACTTTGAGTGGCAAAGTAAGTTGGTAAACATAGAAAACTATGATCTCTTAATCCTTTATATTCAGTTTCTTTTTGTAAAGTGTTCATAAAGCCAAACATTCAAACAGAAATAAACTATTTATGCTTTAGAGATATCTTTGTGTATTGTAGCTTGGTTTATTGTACATCATTGCCAAGAGATATCCCTCAGAAGAGGAGTGGGTAAGGAGAATATGGTGTACAAAAATAAATTGTGTGTGTGTGTGTGTGTGTGTGTGTGTGTGTGTGTGTGTGTGTAGTGGAACATTAGTCAACCATAAAAAGAAGGAATTTTAAATAACTGAGATGGTACTGAAGGACATTTACTGTATAATATTTAGACTCACAAAGTAAAGGACAATATGTTCTCTCACATCCAAGGTAAAAAGCAATGTAATGGCAAGTGAGAATAGAATAGTTATTTGTAGAGGCTGGTAAGATCAAGAGATTGAAAGAGGAGATGGGTCAATGGGTAGAGAATTACAATTAGGTAGGAGCAATGAGTTCTGGTGGATTATTGCACAATAACAAGGTTGTTGAAAATTATGGATTATATATTTCAAAACAAGTAGTACAGTAGAATTTTAGTGTTTGACGACACAAAATTAAAATACCTGAGGTGACAGATATGCTACTTCCCGAATTTAATCATTTCACCAAGTACACATACCTGCATGAAGACTTAACATTGTGCACCTAGAATTTTCACCAGTAGAAGTGGTCTAACTAAAAAAAAAAAAAAAAGGTGAATCTTTGAATTTTACAAAAAAAAAAATTCATCCTAAACTGCAAAAGAGGAAAGGAAAAATACATGAGGTTATTGAGTCAATATTGAGTCAAACATGAGTCTTCATGAGTCAAGAATTTGCAACAGGAAGCTCTGTTGGAATAAACTCTCTGGAGACAAAAACAAGAGAGGCTTTTAGCTCAGTGAGCTAGTGGAGAGCCCTTGGAGAACCTTAGTAAGGAGCTTGATGAAGAATGTGATTGTGTCATGGGTTTGGGGATTGATACTTACTGAATTATGCTAACAGTTACTGGAAAAAGAGAATCACTACCGTGAGATTCACCCATTTGAAATGATGACCCCACACTTGAATTAAGACTTAAATTTATTTAGCTCAGGTCACTAGTGACTTATTTAAAGACAGAAATGTCTTGTGGGACTTTGGACTTAGGTTTGCAATCCACTAATCAGTATTCTGTAATACTTGAGGCTAAATGACTTATACTGGCTAGAGTTAGACTTTCTCTACTAGCTCAGTCACTGGAGCTGGTATCTGGCATGGTTGCTTCAACAACTACCAAGTAAGATGCTTCTAGCATCCTTTCTTCCTCAAAGTGTGATGGGGGTATTCAATTCTCCCAGCATGGTTACATCTCTATTGAATACCCACCAAAATGTGTGCTGGGAAACCACACCCTCTGTGCTACAAGAAGCTGCAATCTACAAGGTCAGCACCACTGTTGTCCTTTCATCAGGACATGGTTTTCCCTGGAGGAATGTGTGGTGATTTAGAGCCTGACTCTTAGCACCTAGTAGCCTGACTGGAGAATAAGGCCACAAACCTTGTCTACTAATTCCTTTATTTATCTTGGATATATCTTCCAAGCTGCATCAAGCCCTTGAAAGCTATATGGTAACTCACTTGAGTGTACCTTGAAGAGCACACTGGAGTCATCAGACATACACACTTTCTGTATGTGAAGAAGTTTTCTGTATAGAAAACATATTTTGTCCTATATGAGTGTAGATCCTGCAGATAATGTGCACATCATAGTGTGGGATGCCCTGCTTTTTATGCTACCCATTGTGTCCCTGACTGACTTTTCTTATATTGATAAAAGTTATCTTCATGAAGCCAAAACTGACCCAGGGCTTAGAAGCCAGAGATATAATCCAGGCCTGGTTCATCGAACTTCAACACTTTCTATGGATCCAGTAGCTCTCTAAAACATAACATTTTAGAAGTGTAGAAACCTGAAACCCAAGGGTAGTTTTTCTTAAGAAATAGGCAATGTCTTTGAGAGTGAGTCAAGTCTACCTGAAGGCACAGTCAAAAGTCAGGAAAGGCGTGTAGCAGGATCTTGGACATTCTGAGCTTTCTTTACATTTTGTTTCTGAACCTCAAGCCATCTTTAAATTGTTAGTATGTGGAGGCACTGTTCTGTAAGTAAAGGCTAAATTATTTCTTCCTCTTCATAGGTTTCCAATTGGGTCTGCAACCTTATATACAGAGTTCTGACTGAGCCTTGTAGCAAACATCAAAGAGTGCAAACACACAAGTAGCATATTGCAAGCAATTTATTCAAGGAAAAGAAGAAGCTCAAGTGGAGAAGTCATCAGCTTTCAGCATCAGTGGCCTCAGGGCACATGGTTGTCTTGTCCTTCTGGTCCTCATGCTCAGTGGCAGCAGAATACATAATTCCCATTACAGGACCCTATAACTATTTCTTCTATTCTACATGATCTTTCTCTACATTGGCAAGTCACAGTTGTTGACACTGGAGATATGAAAAGAATCAGGCATTAAGTTATGAAGTTGGCAGCATGGAATAGTATGTGATTCCCTGAGGATATGAAATTCAGCATGGACATCTCAATAAATAATTCACCTCAGGGGTGTTGGTCATGCACTTGAGAGACATTCTGATGTGTCTTTAATTTCTGTGTTCTTTTGTTACCATGTAGAAACTTGAGTATACTCTTAAATTGATTCAAAGATCCTTTACAGAATGAATTTCTACTAATACTTAAGACAATGACTCCTTAAGTTGTATAAGCATCTATTCAGAGTATAAGATTGCACTGTATTCTGGTGAAATTTTCCTGTGTATTTTTCACAGTACAGTTCTTATGGGAAAGAAATTCAATTTGACTTACTTCACGCTCACTAGTACTGCTATGAATTTAAAAAGAATGAAAATAGAATAGCCAAGAGAGCCAGATGACTCTCCACAGGATTCTAGGGCTCATCTTCAACCCCCTCAGGAGACTCCAAGCCTCCATCATACTGATCAGCAGCACTCACCTGCATCTTGAAGAGCAGAGACTTGTGGGATTTCTAAGGAGACAGACATACCCTGGTCCTCTTCCCCTGGTTGTTCCTCAGTTTTAGTCTCTTCATCTGTCTCTTTTACAGCTTGCACCTGGCAGGCCAGCAGGACCAGAGCAGAGAGGAGGACAAGTGTCTTCATGGCTGGGAGTCACCTAGAGGATTGGTGAGCAGGAGCCCAGTGTGTGGAGAGTCCTGGGGAGCCAGCCTGCATTTATAGGGCAGAGACAGGCCCCACCCTCAGACAAAGCACTCATTGATGGGAACTGAGAGAGGCTGCTGCCCTCAGGATCCCTTTGATGTTCCTCTGTCCTCATGGCTTCCATCTTGATGTTGCTCTGTGTGTTCAGGGACAACCTCCCCGGAACCCCACTGATAATGATGAAGGGGCCCTGCTCTCTTCCCCTATTTCCCATCTGCTTGAGTGTTTACCTCTCAGTGAGGGAAAGAAAAGATCTAGGCATTGCCTAATTTATTAAGCTCATGGAACAAAGGATTTTTGTATTTTGATGTTGGAGCCTGTTCTTCTCAGAAAGTCTCTACCCTTGACCAGACCTTGACCAGGCTGACTGGAGAGTCAGTTTTTTGTAAGATTCAGGGTATTATCCATCATCCTCATGAAAAGTATCCTTGGGAACACCGTCCTTTGGGGCCACTATACAGAAAGTAAGATGGCCTTATTATGCTCCCTAGTGAACTGAGTTCAAGAGAAACAGTTTGTGACTGTGAAGCTACAGTGGGTGTTTCTGAAGAAGCCACAGTGATGGAACACACCTCCCAATAATGTGTTCCAGGTGCTTCTTCACACTTGGGACCCTCAATCCATGTGGCATTCCACAGGTCTGAGATTCTGCAATGCTTTCCCTTTCAAAAAATGAGGACTGCCCTACAAGAAATGGCATCCATAAGGTAGAGAGTGTCCTAAGGTGTTACCCAGTCTCAAGGTGTGTCATGTCATACATGAACACTGCTGTGTACATGTTTTATCCTGTTTCTCTCACTACATACACAACAACAGTTACAGAACATCCTGCTGTTTTCGGTCAGTTATATGGAATCCCGCTGTCCCAACTGCCCACTCATATTTACCTGTTAATAAATACTATTCATTTGTTAAAATGTTTGTATTTACAGCTCTGTACAATAGTTAGCAAAGAAAAAGAATGTTATTTCTCACACACATTAAAGATATATATAAACACATACTAAACATACATATATGTTTAAACATACATATAACTAAACATACATACATATATATGTATATAAACATACATACATATATATATATATACATATATATGTAATACATACACAAACACACATTATATTACTGTTTATGGTACTCGATCTCTTGAATACCCCTGTAGACTTAGATTTATGAGTCAAGCCGCACACCTTACATTTCAGACACATTATTGTCTTTCCTGATCATCACAGAGTTGGTCTCAGTAGCATTTACTAAAATTTGCATGCTAGAAAGACTACCATGCTCATGGGAAGGTTTATATTCCTGTGTTTCCCTTCTTGTCCTTCCTACCAGTGTTCAGTATAGAAGTGGTCACTGGTGTTCCAGAGAATTCTGAAGCAGCACAGTCTATCCTTCAAGAGGAATCCCCTTTTTAAGTATGGCAATCAAGGTTTGTTTTTCACCATCATTTTTCATTGTCTTATTGTTTCATGTTCTCTTCTTTTTTCTTCACAAACCTGGTAACATCAGCTGTCTTACCTCAGGAAACACACCTACTCATGGACACCAGAAAGGTAGAAACCAGGGACCTCTGTCTATGAAATTGCATGCAGTCGTTTACATACTTCTGGATTTATAGAACCTTGGGAGAAAAGCAGTTCTTTACTTTGTAAGTTTAGAGTCTGCTGGGATTTTATGGTTTTCTTTGGTTGATAAATGTACTATGATACCTTTCTTATATTCCTCATCCCAACATAATAGGTAAAAATTGATATTTCAGTGTTATACTAAAACATATTTCTCATGAATTGACAGCAGACATGCTCTTGTGTTTGGTCAAATGTTACACTCAGGAACTAGGTGGCACATTTTTCTACATTTTTAACAAAAAAGATTTTGGTTTTATAAGTGATTTGCTTGAATGTACATATGTGTGTTGCGTATTGAATGTGGATACTAGTATAGAGTGCCAAATCAACATGAACTGGAGTTCCACAATGGTATGAGCTGCAATGTAGGAGCTAGAACCACAAGAGCATCAAGTGCTCTTAATGACTGAGCCATCCCTCTATTCCCACTTTTTCTCTAATTAATCTTTAGCTGCTTTTCAAAAAATCTGGAAATTGTCTCTTTGTAGCAGATGTTAAAAATCTCCTTAAAGGTTATCCTTTTCTTTGTCCAGTTTTGTTTGCTATACCAAACAAACTGGCCTTCAATTTTCTTTAATAATATTTCTGAGTATTTCTTTCTTTCAAATTAAATTCCTAAAACTCAACCCTTTGTGTTTTATTGGCATCAGGAAAATGCCTACCACATCCCATGTTTGAGACAGAGTTATCTTTCTTACCCATCCAGTGACACAAATGAGGAAGTTCCACCTTCTCAAGGAAGGTGTTCAGGGTCTTTAATATCACAACATATGATATCACATGTGAACCCACAACAAACATTAGGAAACAGGTCTGTGGATTGAGCTAGTAGGCCAGAGACAGATAGGAACTGGAGTTCTTTTTTTCTCTGTGTTTCCATGCTCTCCACAAAGGATCCAGGATCACAGTCAGAAGGTGTAACATGGGCCTGTCACATAGTTAGCTGTTAGCAAATAAGCATGTATTGTCCATTTGATGTTTCTGTGACCAGTGGGATATTTGAAAGATCATGGATACCTACAGGGTACTTTTTCATGCTATCATACAGTGTCCATCCTAATTAGGGTCAAAAATAAAAGAAGAGTGTGGAGCATGGCAGCAATATCGTTTGAGCTTCTTCAGTCTACTGTGCATCTGGAAACTGTGCTCATCTTTGCAATTGATACTAACTGGAGTCAGGGTTTTGTTTAAAACAGTTTCTTGCATTCAAAAGACATGCAAATTCCTAAAAAAGAAGAAATAAAAAACTTGGCTGAATTATCCAGCAAGGTTGAAGAAAAAGCTCTTCAGAAAGAGGATACAAGTGGAATTAACAGCACAGAAATTGACAGTATGAGGAATCTGGAGGACTTTAAAGACCAACTCCCAAAAGGAAACTGGAAAAGAAAAAGTGACAGTGAATCAGGTAACATGAAGAAAAAGGTTAATTGTCCAAGGAATCCCAGCCATTGGAAGAAAAACCAGAGACAAACCAGATCAAAAAGAAAAGCTACTGGAGACACACTAGGAGTTTCTCCTAAAATCATCCCCAAGTGTGTTCTGAAATTGAGAGTGCCACGCCCTCACAGAATAAATCAAAAGTTAGAATAAATAGTTTAAAGCCAGCCACTAAGCAACCCAGCATTCTTTCCAAGTTTTGTAGTCTTTGGAAAATAACAACCAACCAGCTCTCCAAAGGACAACCTGAAGAAAACGAGGGTGATCTTGAAGAAGACCTGAAGAAGTATGGAAGTGACAACACAGTTTATGGTGGGCCCAAGTGTCTGGGAAGTATTGTTGTACCTGTGGACAATGGTGAAACTAAGTTTGTAAACAAAAGTGCTGAGTTGATTGGCTTTGAGCTAGTAGAGAAACTATTCCAAGGTCAGCTTTTACTAAGGACTCTTTGTTTGGAATGTGAAAGCTTAACAGAAAGAAGAGAAGATTTTCAGGATATTAGTGTTCCAGTACAAGAAGATGAGCTTTCCAAAGTGGAGGAGAGCTCTGAAATTTCTCCAGAGCCAAAAACAGAAATGAAGACCTTGAGATGTGTAATTTCACAGGTTGCTTCAGTGGAGAGAATTGTAGGAGAGGATAAATATTTCTGTGAAAATTGCCATCATTATAGGGAAGCAGAGTGAAGTCTCTTGTTTGGTAAAATGCCTGAAGTTATCACTATTCATCTGAAGTGCTTTGCTGCTAGTGGCTTGGAGTTTGATTGTTATGGTGGTGGACTTTCCAAGATCAACACTCCTTTACTGACACCTCTTAAACTGTCACTAGAAGAATGGAGTACAAAGTCGACTAATGACAGCTATGGATTGCTTGCTGTTGTGATGCACAGTGGCATTACTATCAGCAGTGGGCACTATACTGCATCTGTTAAAGTCACTGACCTTAACAGTCTAGAGTTTGATAAGGGCAATTTTGTGGTGGACCAGATGTGTGAAATAGGTAAGCCAGAGCCACTGAATGAGGAGGAAGCAAGGGGACAGCTGAAAATTATGATGATGAAGTATCAATTAGAGTTGGTGGAAATGCCCAGCCAAGTAAAGTGTTGAACAACAACACAAAAAAAAAAAAAAAAAAAAAAAAAAAAAAACCTATAGAAGGTATTAGACTTCTTGAGGACAAAAGGGCAAAGCAGATTATGAGTTGGACAACAAAGCGTCTAATGCTGACAAGGTGGTCGGGACACCATTCACTGACAGTAGAAATTCTGAAACTAATGATACTAATGGAACCCACAAATCTGACAGGAACAAGGGATCCAGTGACCAAACAGGCATTAACATGAATGGACCTGAGAACAAAAATTCCTATGTAGTGCAAAGCTTAAAGGAGTATGAAGGGAAGTGGTTGCTTTTTGATGATTCTGAAGTAGAAGTTACAGAAGAAAAAGACTTTCTGAATTCTCTTTCCACTTCTACATCTCCTACATCTACTCCCTACTTGCTATTTATATAAAAAAATTATAGTGAGTATATTTTCCTTGTAAATATTAAACAGACCTGGACAGACATTGGTAAAGTTGATTACATCTAAGATTTTTAGTTTCTTTTGAAACTATGGATATTATTGGTCTCTCTAGGCTTTTATATAAATACTGAGATTTTAAATACTGAAAACCATGTTAATTTTTAGAATCATTTTCCTTAGTAGAGACTAGTGATGGATAAGCAGGGAACAAACTTGTGTAGACTCTAAATGATCCAAATGGAAGCTTGAAGCAGTTAACACTTTTGGATTTACATGATCTTTTGTGTTTGCTTTTTAAAATAAGGTGCTTGTATTTGTATTCTCCATATTTTGGAGTAATTATCTACTTGATGTTTATAAGTCTGGCTTTTTTACCTAAGAAACAATCTCATTCAGTACATTTAGTTTTATAATAGTCATGAAGCCAAAGCTTTGGGCTGTATCAGAGGCACAAAGTCTAGAATATGTATATTCACAATGGTGTATATTTGTGCCTTGAATAACTTTGGAAAATGTCTCAGAAAACCTGGCAATCCCCTCTATCTTTATAAGAATTTTATATGTATTTATGAAGATGACTCTGTACTCTAGTCAATCTTTTTGGCATGACTAATTTGTATCTCTTCATACTCATTCTACACGATCTGTACATAGTACATCAACTTAGAGGTGTGACCTCTTAACTTTTTTAAAAAACTGGGAGGTCAATAAAATTTAAAATGTTTAACAACAACAACAAAAAACGGTTTCATGTAAGAGTCTGACACTTGATTTAGCAGATCCCAGGTGGCAACTCTGTATCCAATCTCACAAAACTCAGAGGAAGCAGTCCTCCCAGGAGCTCTAACCTGGGCAGAATCTTAGGTAAGGAGACAGTAACACCGGCCCCAAACAGGGAGTAACTGTGACCCACTGGGACCCAGGAATTCACTCCTTGCTCGAGGCACTTGTTCCTTCCTGTCTGCACCTGAGCACTGAGCAGATCTTGGGCCCCAACTCTAACCCCAGTAGCAACACCCACCCCACTCAGTTCTGAAACAACCAAGATAATAGGAAAGACAGGCTCCAGACAGAGACAGGGCTGGTAGCACTAAGGAGATCTAGGTGGCAAAAGACAAGTGCAAGAACATAAGCATCAGCAACCCAGGATACATGACATCATTAGACCTACTTCTCCCACACTAGAAAAATACTGAATTCCCCATATCACCAGGAAAGCAAGATTCTGATTTAAAATCACTTCTAATGATGATGATAGAGAACATTAAGAAGGACATAAGTAACACTCTCAAGAATTTGAGAACACAGGTAAACAGGTAGAAGTCCTTAAAGAGGAAAAACAAAAATCACTTAAAGAATTACAAGAAAACCCAACCAAACAGTTGAAGGAATTGAACAAACCCATTCAGGACATAAAAATGGAAGTAAAAACAATAAAGAAATCACAAAGGGAGACTTTCCTGGAGATAGAAAGCCTAGGAAAAAGATCAGGAGTCATAGATGCAAGCTTCACCAACATAATACAAGAGATAGAAGAGAGAATCTCAGGTGCAGAAGATACCATGGAAAACATTGACACAACTGTCAAAGAAAACACAAAATGCAAAAAGTTCTTAATACTAAACATTCAGGAAATCCAGGACACAATGAGAAGACCAAGCTTAAGGATAATAGATATAGATGAGAATGAAGATTCCCAACTTAATGGGCCAATAAATATCTTCAACAAAATTATAGAAGAAAACCTCCCTATCCTAAAGAACAAGATGCCCATAAAACATACAAGAAGCCTACAGAATGCCAAATAGACTAGACCAGAAAAGAAATACCTCCCATCACATAATAATCAAAACACCAAATGCACAAAACAAAGAAAGAATATTAAAAGCAGTAAGGGAAAAAGGTCAAATAACATATAAAGGCAGGCCTATCAGAATTACACAAGACTTCTCACTAGATATTATAAAAGTGAGAAGACCCTGGACAGATGTCATACAGACCCTAAGAGAACACAAATGCCAGTCCAGGCTAATATACCCAGCAAAACTCTCAATTACCATAGATGGAGAAACCAAGATATTCTACGACAAAACCAAATTTACACAATATCTTTCTACAAACCCAGCATTACAAAGGATAATATCAGGAAAGCTCCAAAACAAGGAGGGAAATTATACCCTAGAAAGAGCAAGGAAGTAATCCTCTTCCAACAAATCCAAAGGAAGATAGCCATACAAAGATAATTCCACCTCTAATAACAAAAATAACAGGAAGGAACAATCACTGTTCCTTAATATCTCTTAACATCAATGGACTCAATTCCCAATAAAAAGACATAGGGTAATGGACTGGATATGTAAACAGGATCCAGCATTTTGCTGCATACAGGAAACCCACCTCAGTGACAAAGACAGACACTACTTTAGAGTAAAAGGTTGGAAAACAATT
>JAJTUV010003268.1:0-78290 GCA_021653895.1 Mastomys natalensis | reverse complement strand
ATGTCCTGAGTCACTAAGCCATTCCTCAGATCTTTCTTCAGGTTTACCTATTAAGTTTCTAAGTTAAACATCTATTTATTTGTATAATAAAAAGTACTGTAATTGTTTATGGAATATTCCAGAGAGCAGTATCTCATGAATGTATATATTACATATATATCTCATAAATTTATAAAATGTATATATTACAGATTTTTCATTATCTTAGAAGTTAATTACTCCTACAGCGACGAGGCATTTACTGCTAAAATATATCATAACCATCTATTTATCTATTAAATAGCATCAATTAGTTTATCAAGATTGCTACTGTCATCATTACTAAGACATGCATCAAACTATTAAAGGACTGACTTGCAAAAATATTTGATAAAATAATTACTCTCCTTACCATATGTTATAAATATTTCTATTATCTTTATCCTCTATTTGTACACACTATTTTTTCTTCATTCTAGTTCATCATTTTCTTTGCTTTAGAATGTAGCTTTATGGATTATAATAAAATAAATCACTAGTTCTTTCTGAGATTAAATGAATACTAAACTATTTTTAGAACTTGTAATAACAAAGCACTGGAAATTAATTTTATAATGAGAAGTGAGGTTAGGATCCTATGTAAAATAATTTTAAAAAGTAAGTTAATTATCTTAGCATGATTTAACATTGTAAATATTATTGTCCTTGTTATTTGTAATAATGGGACTATCAGATTATAAACACTTGCAGTATATAACTATTCTCATTCTTGAAATTTTCTGTTTCCATGGACCACATTTTCTTACATCCTCTTTATCCTAGAAGGTTATATGAACTCCTCTCCAAGACAATTACTCATGAATGTTTGAATTCTTCAGTATTTCCTCCTCTTCATACTTTCAGGTGAAATTTTCATATATAATATGTATTAAACTGCAAAACCTTGCTGGTATTTTGATTAAAATCATGTTACTTAAGCATAGTATTGAGAAAGGACACTGACACTGTCAATAGGACAAAAATAGAAACCAACAGATTGGTAAAAGATCTTTACCAATCCTAAATATGATAGAGGGCTAATGTCCAATATAAGAATTCAAGAAGTTAGACTCCAGAGAACCAAATAAGCCTATTAAAAAATGGGGTACAGAGCTAACAAAGAACTCTCAACTGAGGAAACTCAAATGGCTGAGAAGCACCTAAAGAAATGTTCAACATCCTTAGTCATCAGGGAAATGCAAATCAAAACAACCCTGAGATTCCACCTCACACCAGTCAGAATGGCTAAGATCAAAACTTAAGTGACAACAGATACTGGAGGATGTGGAGAAAGAGGAACACTCCTCCATTACTGGTGGGAATGTAAGCTGGCACAACCACTCTGAAAATCAGTTCTGCAATTCTTCAGAAAATTGGACATAGTACTACCTGAGGACCCAGCTATACAATTCCTAGGCGTATACCCAAAAGTTACTTCAACATATAATAAGGACACATGCTCCAGTATGTTCATAGTAACCTTTTTAATAATAGCCAGAAGCTGGAAACAACCCAGATGTCCCTCAACAAAGAAATGGATACAGAAAATGTGGCACATTTACACAATGGAATACTACTCAGATATTAAAAGCAATGACTTCATGAAATTCATAGACAAATGGATGGATGTCCGTGCCTTACCTGACCAGCAGGAGATTAGACGCAAGACAATCAGGTTCCTTCTCAAGGCAGTTTAATCAGGATTGCAGTTAGCAGGTGTGACCCCCTCCTACACCAGGGACCAGGCTTATATCTACGCAAATGCCAATGAGCATACACCACATGTCATCTCCCCATACATCCACATCAGATCACTCGTGACCATTCTCTGCCCCGGCATAACTTCACAGCCAAATAAGGACTTGTTTATTACAAGGTGCACACTCAGCCAGTGCCATCTTTAGGGTGCGGCACACAGTGGCTCTCCACAGATGGAACTAGAAAATATAATCTTGGTGAGGTAACTAGTCACAAAAGAACACACACAATATATACTTACTGATAAATAGATATTAGGCAAAAAGCTCAGATACCCAAAATACAACTCCCACAACATATGAAGCTCAAGAAAAGGAAGACCAAAGTGAAGATGCTTCAGTCCTACTTAGAAGGGGGAACAAAATAATCATAGGAGTTAGAGGGTGACTCGAGGGATTTGAAGGGAAGAGAGGAAGGGGAGGGAGAAAAAGGGGGCAAGATCTGGTATGGGAGGAGACAGAGGAGATGTACAGAGGGTCAGGAAACTGATCAGAGGTGTATAGCAATGGGAGCTGGGGAGCTGGGTATAGCCACCAGTTAGTCCCAGATACCAGGAAAGCAAGAAGTTCCAAGACCCTACAGGGATGACATTAGCTGAAATACACAACAAAGGGAAGGAAGAACCTGTAGGGACCATATCCAGAAATTAGGCATGACCTCCGGTTGAGGGATGGAGCCACCCACCCATTGCCAAATTTTAACTCAGAATTGCTCCTGTCTAAAGGAAATACAGGGACAAAGGGAGGAGCAGACATTGAAGGAAAGGCCATCCAAAGACTATTCCCACCTGGGGATACATCCCATATGCAGAATCCAAACCCGGACACTATTGCTAATGGCAAGAAGTACTTGCTGACAGGAAACTTATATAGCTGTCTCCTAAAAGGTTCTGCCAGAGCCTGACCAATTCAGACACAGATGCTCACAGCCAAACATTGGCCTGAGCATGGGAACCCCAATGGAGGAGTAAGGGGAAAGACTGAAGGAGCTGAAGGGGTTTGCAATCTCATAGGAAGAACAACAATATCATCAACCCGATCCTCCAGAACTCTCAGGAACTAAACTACTAACCCATGACTCCAGCTGCATATGTAGCAAAGATTGCCTTATCTGGCATCAAAGGGAGGAGAGGTTCTTTGTCTTGTGGAGGCTCTAGACTCTAGTGTTGGGGAATGCTAGGGCAATGAGGAGGCAGTGGGTGGGTGGATGAAAGAGCACCCTCTTAGAAGCAGGAGCGGGGGTGATGGGAAAGGGGGTTTCCGGAGGGGAAATCTGGAAAGGAGATAACATTTGAAAAGTAAATAAATAAGATAACCAATAAAAAAGAATGAGTAATTATCCATTTTTCTGCTGTAGCCTTAGAATGATACATCTTTCATTTGTTCATCTGCATTATTTCTCAGAAAAATAGGTGAGTTTTATTTACACATATCCAATTCATAGTTTGGACAATTTTCCCCTGAATACTCTTTATCTTTATAGCAATTTTGGATGATATATTACAATCATTAGATATTGTCTTTGCTAAAATTTTATGTGGGATATCACCATTTATTATTGATAATTTATGCTTAGATTCACTCTGTCCTACATTTTTCCTAGAACATAACTTTGTAACAAAAACAAAGTAGTTGCTATGCTCCAGGCCCTCTTTAATAATATGCAAATTATTAATGACTTCAAGGTTTTCAACAAAATATTTACAAGATTTAAAGAAATGTACTTTAATAAGTTGCTTGACAGTTTTTTCTGAATGTTATACATTATCTTATACAATGACTCAAACAATTTTTTATGAAATACTCATTATTTAAAAACACCAATTTTTACTAATACTAGCAAACATGCTTTTTACTATTAACTGGCAATTATCCAAGACAGCTTCCTGAAGGTCCCTTTTCCAATAGTGAAATTCATTTTGGGTCACTATGTGGGTGATGAAAATTTATCTAGGTAAGAACTTCCGGTACTTACTATGACACACCATTGCCTCTAACATAGTCTAGGAACCTATAATAGGTTATAACCTATAGGAATAATTTCATTTCTGAAATTCAGATTTACTTCATAAATTACAAATTTGCTTTGAGTAACTTTAGAAAAACAATACAAATCCTGCTGGGTTGATTTTTAGATATAACTTTAGGACATCAATAGTCTCTCTGTTGCTTAGTGGCTATTAAATGCGTCAATGTTCTTTTAAAAATGGGCCAATCAACATCAAGTATATCTTAGAATAATGGTCATCATAGTTTCTTCTATTTTGCTGGCTACACTACCTCCCTCCTTATTTGTCTCTGCTTCTGTGATTCCTTGAATAATCTGGAGATTATGCTTACTCTTTCTTTTTGTTTCTAGAGGCAAAGCTTCTCACATATCAGATCTACTGTAATTGGAGTCATCCTATTCTATGTAGATATAACTGCTGAAAAGTAATTTACTCGGTGACTATTAGTATCAGTATGTAAGTTTATTTCAGTATATTAATGGACAAAGGTTAATATTTTGATTTGTTAAATGTTATATTGTAGACATAATATGTGGTAAGTTTTTGATGTTCAGTTGAAAATATATTCTGTTCTTCCTAAGGATTTGGTCATGTCAACTTGGTCAGGAACATTATTCGGGCCATCCTATCTTCTTACTGACACCTGACACCCTTCTTGCTTAAAATCTGTTGTCAGAAAGGTACTTAACCTGTTAGGTAAATCTGTAGGTTTTAATTTCTCTCTTTAATTCTCTAAGATACTGCTTTACAAACATAGATGCTCTGTTATTAGGTGCTGATATTAAGGACTATTGCACATTCTTGAGGGATTGAAGCTGTAATAGCCACTTTAATCCTGATAATTTTTATGTGAAGTCTACCTTGATTTAATATTCATATGTATTTACTCCAAATTCTTATTAGTTAATGTTTGTTTGAACATCATTTTAGAGACTCTCAGGCTTCTATTATCTATGTCTCTACATTTAAAGTAAGGCATAAGCAACTCTCCAGGTTTAGACAATCCAGTTTAAAGACAGTCTCCACAAGACCACTCTTACTTTTGACATCAGTTTCAAGTTCTATGCTTCCTTTAACATCCCCTTAGGTAATGCACTTGAAAGACTCATAGGACTCACCAGAATCTATTAATCTTATGGTTAAATTTCATTATGGAGCCAGAGTACAGACCAAAATCAACCAGATAAGAAGCCACATAGAGAGAGGCTATAAGAGAAGATTTTAATACCTGCCCTATAAACCACTGATGCTGTCCTTGCAGCAAACGTGCTTAGGAATCAGCATAGGGTATATATCAATCAGGACAACTCATTCAAGACCCAAAGATTTTTATTGATCTTAATTACAAACATATCAAAGGATTAGATCATTGACTATGTGTCTGACTAATGTATTATTTCCTCTAATAGAGTTACCAAAGACTAGAGATGTATTTGCATATATATTTAATTTATATATATATATATATATATGTATAATTTGTATATATATTTAATTTATATATTATGTATGTGATTTATACATTTAGTTTTTTATATTATATATTCAATTTATATGTTATATATTATATTTAATGTATATATATAATTATATAATTAATTTAATTAATATATACTTGCACAAATATAAATGCATGTATTTGCATTTTCTGTTTCAAAATTTGAAATATCGATATCTGAAAGCAGTTTCTAGCTTCCATTCTTAATTTTTTTGTGTTTCAGTTCATGCCATTTCTATTGATTAATTCTTTTGTCTTATTTTTTCTTTAGCTATTTTAGACCTATTGATAAGCTTATTAATATGGCTCTGGGTTTGCCATTTCTTACTTCTCTCTTGCTCTTCTTCTTACTTCTCCCTCCTCCTTATCCTCTCCCCTTTCTACACTTCTTCTCATTCTTCTCCCCTTTTTCTTCTCCTTTTTCTTTCTGCAGATATTTTTGTCTACTTTTACTACAATAGACTTTATCATATTAATCACAGTAAATCCACTATTGTATGTTTCTTGTCAAAAAAAGTAATGTTTTGCATATCTGAATTTAGTTTGGTAATTTTTACTGAAAGACATTTGTTTAGAATAATAGACATAAGCAGGATTTTTACTTTTTTTTAGGAAATAAAGCTCACCTTTATTTTAAGTAGGACCATATATTAGGAGTTGGAGTCAGTCTAACTAGGTGGTGTGCTGGCTTGGAAGACTATTCAGGTTGAATCTGTTAGCAGTGCTTCTCACTTTTTACACACCTCTTAATTGTCTTGCATTTAGGATAGTGACCCTTCTAAGTGTACTTACCCTACTAAGTATGTGTAATGAAAGGGCTGTTTTGTGTGTTTGTATGCCTTTAGTCCCCTATTCTTCATTTGTTAGCTCCATCAGTACCTGTTGCATGTTTAGTCGGAATCTACCCTTGGCACTGTACCTTAGGGAGAGTTTGCTAGATCAAGCTACTTATTGTTTGATATTTGATAGCCTGGCTGTGGAAAGCAGAGGATGGGAATTCTTTTTGGTTGTTAAAACTTCCAGCAGACACTGTGTCCTGTGGCTGTTGAAGCCCTAGTATTTTCTGTTTATCTTTCCTTTTTTAGTCCTAGTAGAGGATTTTCACCTTGAAGAGTTTTTCATCTGTGCCCTTCCTACAGCTGCAGAAATTAGTGCTTGAGGGGAGACAAAGATCAAAAGGTTGCTCCCAGTGGCCTGTGTTTCTCTTAAAATGTGTCTCCTTCTCCAGTTTGAGTGTGTATTCTGTGTATGTGTGTGTGTGTGTGTGTGTGTGTGTGTGTGTTGTGTGTGTGTGTTTGTGTGTGTGTGAGAGAAAGATAGACAGAAAGACAGAGAAAGAGACAGAGGCAGACAGAAAGAGACATACATAAATAGGTAGACAAACAGAGATAGACATGAAGAGACAAAGATAATCAGAGAGACAGAGACAGAGTGTCAGAGAAAGACATATAAACAAAAGCAGAGGCAGAGACAATGAGAGACACAGACAAACAAACAGACAGAGATATTATACACACACAGAGAGAGACAGAGACAGAGAACCTATGACTGGATTCAGAAAGGAAAGACCTTCTAGAGCATGTGAATAATGCCTGTCCCTTCAGCTGTCATGCTACCACACATCTGTCTTTTACCACTGTGAGCATGCAGCAGCCTAGCTTGCAGGTCTGGCTTATGTCTTGCCCAGATAAACTGGGACCTCCTCATCGCCTCCCACAATTGGTACTGACCTCCTGTTGTATTTTGAGCTTGTTTTTTTTTTTTCTCTATGATGTCAGTGCTTCAGTGGTTTTAGAAAAGTCACAAACCTACTACTGCTTGTCAGATTACCCTCTGTTCAATGGTCAGAGTCATGTTCTATAAATCAGAAGGACATCTTAAATGGATTATTTTTAATTTACTCTACAAAATCTATGAAGGAAAGGTTATAAAACAATATATACCAGTGGGCTTTATTATAAGGCTAATATCAAATTGCTGAGTCAGCCAGTCTCAGTATAATCCCTTGGTGCCTATGCTGAACTCAGTTTGTTCTCAGTAAAATGCTTCGATAGAAATAACTGCATATACATCTGAGATGATATGCACGACAATATTTAAGAACTCTAACAGAAAAGAGAATAGTAAAAGTCTCATCATTGTTTCTGTTACCATAATAAGGATTTATATGTCATAAATGACTCATTTGATTCATGTTTAATAAACAAACATATGGGAGTTAGGTATAAATTAAAATGAGCACTCATTTGTCTAGTCTAAGGAACTGATAAACAATAATTGAGTTATACAAAGTATTATCCAAATGTTGTACCGAAGAAAGCAGGAAAAACTATCCCTGAAAAACATGGGTTCTGAAAACAATGGCTTCTACTTATATGTTTATAAACAGACTTGAAACTATACCCTAACTGTAGCAAAGAAGAGTTATTTCCATCCTAGGTCTGTTCCCACTCCAATCATCAAAGACTTTTGATACACCATTGCCAGTATTACTGTACAAAGATTAAACATCCACTGAGCCAGGATATAAAATCAGAAGTTAGAGATTACAGCAGGATAGTTTTTAACATGGAAGAAGCCAGGAAAACACACCACACATCATTAGCCCAGGGAAATTTTCTAGGTAAGTATGCACCAAAAATATAATAATTATGAATATGTGTTCCATATGGTGGGAAGCAAAAAACTTCAGAATCTTCCAGATCATTTTAAATGAAAAAAATTTTCATGAAAAACTAACCGTACCCTGAGAAACAGCCAACAAGGATAATTTTATCATAATACTGTGGGAAAAAACATGCACAGGGCCGGGTGCCACGGGCCCACACAGCAATGACCCAAGGATGGGCGATGAGGGCAGAGTCCTAGGGCTTCCCCACAGCAGGTTCCCACATACTCGAAAAGGTCTAGGGTTCCAGAGGCTGGAAGCTTGTCAGAGACAGGCCTTAGAAGACACCTGGACTGGGTTTCCAAGAGAAGTTTATTGTCCATGGTGTAATAGTTGGATCTGGATGTGCATGCGCCCCCAGAAAAGCCAGGGGAGCTGGTTTAAATAAGGAGGAAGAGGGGAGGGAATAACTTAATTGGCTAAGCCCCTCAGCCTTTAGATAACTCATTAATATGTAAATCTCTCGAGGCAGAGGCCCTTTAGTCACGCCCTATACCTGTGTCTTACGTGACTAATGGTACAGGTTAAATGGAGATTAGACCGCTTGTCAGGGCCCTGGGTTCTGGGGGTGTGGTGGAACACCTGCCATCTCGGGTTCCAGGTCCATGCCAACCCAAGAACCAAGATGCCCATCCACGGCCTGACACACTACTTTATCCTAAATAAATTTCTCACCACATCTCATAAGGGGTGACCAAATATTCTCTACCTTACAAGCAAAATCAGGCCCATACTCAGCCTATAACCAACTGTTATTTGGTCAAGCCAAGAACAGAGTGTGACTTTATGTGTGAACAGAGCATTTACTTCTGACAGCCTGACTTCTTGGGGCTTCTCTCATCAAAAGCTCAGCACATAAACACAGTGCCTGCAGTCTTGCATTGATTGTCAGCCCAATTAATTGCCAGGAAAACTGCAGCTTTATTAAGTGTACTGCACTAACAATAAAAACATCACTATTTATAGCATAGAGCATGGCGGGATATCTATACCAATAAAATATAACAATAATAAACAAAAGACCAGCCTGTAGTCCCACAGAAGGACATCAATGAATTTATTTTAATGCCAGGCCACAACAGGCTACTTAGATTCCCTAAGCATAATATACTGCAACCTGCTAAAAGACAAGAGCCTTCTGTAATCTCTGCAATTTCATAGGAAAGGAGATAGCATCATCAAGTCTGTCCAAAACTATTTCTTGCATTTTCAAATCTCTGTTATTGACTCTGTGCCCAACTAGAGCTGCCCGTGTTGTTAGAGTAGATGGGGGAGACTCCTCAGAGTCTAGTCAAGTGCAATACTGAAGAATGGCCTAAGACTTAATTGTTGATAATTTTAAAGCACATACATCTTGCTATGTCTCAGAAAATATAAATAGCATGTGATATTGCAATATTGCTAATAAAAGCTTAGTCTAACATTGGACACTGAACAATTATCAGCTTACTATTTTGAAAAGCAGGCAGAAAAGATAGCTCAATGAGTAAATTGCCTGTAGGAGGGCCTCAGGTTAGATCCCCAACACTCATGGAAGTCAGCTTGCTGGTTCGCACCTATAAACACAGCACCAGAGGA
Source organism: Mastomys natalensis (assembly GCA_021653895.1). Taxonomy (NCBI): domain Eukaryota; kingdom Metazoa; phylum Chordata; class Mammalia; order Rodentia; family Muridae; genus Mastomys; species Mastomys natalensis. Next base: position 68,762 of record JAJTUV010003268.1, on the reverse strand, counting down.
GGAAGATAGGAGGTTCCTTGGCACCTCACTCACTGGCCAGCTAAGTGCATGCAAACAGTGAACTCTCAGTTCAATGAGAGACACTATAAAAAAATTAAAGTGAAAATAAAGAATAACAGAAGATGCCTAGAAGACAGACTCTGGCATTTTATGTATGTATACAGAAAAGAACACATGCAAGTAGGCACACACACACAGAGAGAGACAGAGACAGAGAGAGACAGAGAGAGAGTTAAGGGGACAGAGAGAAGACAAAGACAGAGATAGAATGAGAGACTAAAATATTTTGAAACAACAAATTAAAAAATATATATGCTTTCAGTTAAATACATTTAGTTTATGTCATTTATAGTATAGCAATTGATAAATATAAGAGATTAACAAAAAAGAGAAGAGTGTACACAAATATGTAGAGACTAATGAATCTCAAATATTATCAGAACTATTTGAGAACAAATAGTTACCCCTAATGTAACATTGATATGCTCTGCTCTCAAAAAAATAAGGTGGCTTTTGGATCAAATTTTCTATGAAGTAAGTGTGCCTGCACAAAAGTTTTAAAAATGAAATGCAGAGTATATAAGCAGAAAAATTTAAATAATTTCATTAAAATTATCATTATTGCTGTTTATGCAGGTTGTGTGGGAAGAGATATGTAAAAAGCCATTGATCTTAGTAGCAATGATACCAGAACTTAACCAGTATATTGTTCTATACTGGGTCTAATATACCATGACATACTGATAAATCACAAAAACAAAGATGGCTTCCTGAACTGAAAGGCTGACAGATAGCTTCTTTATCACATACACATTAAATTTTTTGCTAAGCGCATTGTGTACATTAAATATATTCCTGCTGACCTTCTGGTTCATACAAACCAGTAATTGCAAACATCATTGGGAACAAACTCTAAATTAAACAGGGGGATGCAAACTGAGACTTTAAACTGACATGCAGACAGATTAAACTGTTGGTTTGGTGACAGAAGTATCAGAGTACTGTCCATCTCCCATGAGCTCTGTGACATGCAGTAAAACATCTGCAAACAAGGAACTATAATTGAGTACACACTGTGACATCAAAAATATTTTAGAGAGAAAGACAATTTCTAAACACAGAACAGAATCTAGATTTGACATGTTAAAAAATGAGCTTTTGTATATCATGTGTCAAGAGCACAAATTCAAGAAAAGAAAGCCATGTGCCAGCCCCAGCAGAGGACACGGGTACACATGTGACACATTTTCAGTCTCTCCAGTAACATAGGTCTTCATTCACTTATTAATTATCATAAGGTGAGAGTTCAGATTTACGCTTATCTGGATGGAGAAAGATTTTCTTCAGAAGAATTGGGAATGTCTTTTGCTTTCTACTCAAAAGTCTCACTCATATAAGAAGAGGAAGGGGCTGGAAGAAACAGAAATTACCAGAGTTTCTATGAGAAACTTATAACCTATGTAATACTGTTATTCTCAATATCTCCAAAAACAAAACAAGTGACATGTCTGACAAAAGACTAAACAGAACACACACAGACTCACAGATGTGTGTGTGTGCTCACACATGCACATTCACACAGACTCACAGTCATGCACATGTGTGCACACACAAGCACACCAAGATTTTGAAAATACAATTCATTCATCATTTGTACTCTGTGTATTCTATCTAGTTTCCTGACTTACGCTGGTAGAGTCATACAAAAAGTTAAATACAATGTGATAAAGATAGGTATAGTTCTTATATTTTTATTGAAAAAATGCCTAAATTGAGATAGGAGCTACATGAAATCTATCTTTAAAAGTTAAATCTCGAGGACTTCCGATCTGGGCCCAGGCACGAAGCAGATCCCGGGCAGCAGCTCTGCACCAAACCTCACAAAACCCGGCAGAAGTGGGGTACCCAAGAGCTCTAACCCAGGCAGTATCTCAGGTAAAAATGAAACACCTGTGATGTCTGCTGGTAGAAGTCCTAATCCTGATGCTGGCCTCTGGACTTATACTAGTCAGACCTTTGATGGGCCATTAACAAGGACACCAAACAGCTAGAGATTGACATCACTAATCTGAAGAAATCCCTCGTTTCGCTGTCTGAAATGATCTCCAAAAACTGCAAAGGACTTTATTGGACTTGATTTACTCTTTTACAATAGAAAAGACTGTGTACAGCTCTTGACTGTGTACAGCCCTTAAAGAAGAATGTTGCTCTTACATAGACAAGACAGGGACGGTTAAAGAGAACATGAAAAAGGTCAGAGAAGGCTCTGAGAAAAGACAGAGAGAGAAAGAGAAAGATGAGAGTTGGTACAAGGATTAGTTTTCAACCTCTCCATGGTTGTCAACCTCACTTCCTCCCATCTTGGGACCATTAATTGGGTTATTTTTGCTGATTTCTTTTGGTCCCGGGCCTTAAATAGGCTGACTAACTTTGTGATACAACAGATAGATAATTTGGTAGCAAAACCTATTCAGATATATTATCATAAGTTAGCTATGGAGGACCACGAGACTCAAGATGAGGTTGTTACTTTATCCAGGGTGTTCCTTAAACCCATTTCCACCCAACCTTAAAGAGGGGACTTCTGCCCCTAGACCAAGAAGAGAGGGACTACCCAGAACCCCCTCTGACTGGCGATCTGAATTCTTGCTTAGACTGCGAGGCTAATCACTGAAGGGAATATAAATAAAAGTTAAAAATATCTCTCTGGGTTCCCTGAGGGACAAGCCTGACTGCATAGGGGTTGATGTCAAAAGTATCCCCTCTCCAGGAAAAAGACATTAGGATGGATATGGCCCTCATGCCTCACTGGACAACAACAGGAGGACCGGAGTCATTACAAGGTCCCCTTCAATTATTGGAGGTCAGGCCTCTATCCCCGTCTTCGAAAGATTAGAATCGCCAAAGCCCTTCTATACTTAGAGAAGGGAGGAGATGTCAGGGGCAGCCCTGTATATACACTGAAGGCCTAAAATTAGCCATAGTCCTAAAACCAGCAATAGGCCTGACATACATACATGCTAACACAAAGTCTTGGGTCTCTGTGGAAAAACACTGAAAAGGAAGGCTATAAGCTATTGTAAACAGGCAGCTTCTGTGGAAATTTACCAGCCTGAGTAGTCATAAATCGTATAAATAGGCAGCCTCGGTGGACAGTACCAACTTAGATAAGGACAAGTGAATCATAGGCAGAGTCATAGTGACCTGTCCCCTGAACCTACACCCAGCTGATACCCTGTTCTGAAAGGTATCTGTACTCCCTCTGAACACCTATGCTCCGGTGTCATTCCCTTCCCCATATCCTGCCTTTTTGTGTTTATAACCCCTGTGTGAATAAGTAAATTATGATGTGATTTAAACAATTAAATTTAAAAAAAAATGAGAAAAAGAAAAAAAAAGTTAAATCTCTAGCAAGTTAAACACACTGACTCCTCGGACTGAGCATCATCTGTGCTATCATCTGTGGAAGTGCTGATATCCAGGCACATTCTGTTCAGTTACCTCAGCAACATCCTTTCTCAGTTGTGGTAACACTGAAATCAATATTTGCCTGTTGCTTTGCCTGAGGTGTACATAAAGAGAATCCTCAAGTTAAGATGTTTCAACTCCTGATTTCTTTTTTACTTTATGTGTGTGAATCAACATATATTTAAGAGAAACCAAACATCAAGTTGTGAATGTATGCATTTTCCTTGTTTAATGATATGCAGTGTGGTACTTTCTCTGGTGGTGCTGGAAGAGACCAGGAAGGATAGCAACTCCCAGGTTACCATGTGAACACAAGGGAGAACATTCCACAGAGAACTATTAAGCCGAGATGCTCAGTAGATATACTCAGTTTGTTTGTAACTTTCAGCATGTTATCTTTGTGGTAAGATTATGAGTTTATAAGAACATAACTCTGCTGTAAGTCAAGCACCTTTATGCATGTATGTGCATATGATTATATATGAATTGTGTATATTTCAAATATATTTATTTAATAGCACTGGACTCTATTTCAAGAAAAAGACCATATCTTTGCACCTGAAAGACACTGAAAAAGTACTGATCCTACTTGGTATAAGTTTTTCCTATGAAAATTGTAACCTCTACTCTTGTAAAATCTGAAGCATATTGAGTGAAATGCAAAATCCTAATCACACAGAGAGCACATAAAAACTTCCACTATTCTTCCATAGACATTTGGTTCTGCTGATGTTAGAATTTCCAGAAGCAAGCAGATCTTCAGCAAGCTAAGGATTTCACTAGTCCATTAGCAAAATAAAAACTCTTTTAAATGACTACAGTAATGGTAAAAGTACTTTAATTAGTGTCATACCTTAAATAAAATTTCTTTTGGAGAAAAATAATGTTTATTTTGGGATCCCACTAACCATGAAAGAATGACATATGCAATGGCTATTTATCTGTTCTTAAGACAAAACAAAAAATGTATAGCATATATGGCAGTTAATCTTTCTGACTCATGGTATTATTGGCAAGTGTTAAAAGATAGGGTGTAGGATTAAATTGAAAAGGGGTGGTTACTGCTACTGTACACTTGTGGGCTGTATCATGCCTTGGTTCCTCCATGTATCCTCTTTCATTCTGCTTCCTAGCCTGCCATTTAATGATCTACACTCCTTCCTCACAAGTCTCCTGGCTTCACCTTGTTCCACTTAATGGCTACACAAGAGCAAATAACCATGTTCTGAAACCTCTTAAGCTAAGATCCATGTAAATCATGAGTTGTATCTTAGTTCAGGTTTTATTGTTGTGAAGAGACACCATAACCAAGGCAAGTCTTATAAAGGAAAATATTTATTTGGGGTTGACTTACAACTTCAGAGGTTCGGTCCATTATCATCATGGTGAGAAGCATGGCAGAACATGGTACTGGAGAAGGAGCTGAGAGTTCTAAATCTGGATCCCCAGGAAGCAGAAGGGGACTGTGCACCACACTGGTAGATGCTAGAGCATAAGAGACCTCAAAGCTCACCCCTCACAGTGACACACTTCCTCCATTAAGGCCATACCTACTACAACAAGCCACACCTCCTAATAGTGCCACTCCCTATGGGCCAAGCACATTCAAACCACCAGAAGTTGCTATCAAGTACTTCATCCTGATCATGAATAATGTAACTAAAACAGTGCAATGGGCACTCAGCACCACTTTAACAATAAATCCTTCAAATTCTATGCATTAGAATACTGTTATCTGTAGTTCTCCCACCATTGATGTGCTAATTTATAAGACTGGTGAAGTTTGAAATACATGTAACAGATGGACAACTCATTCTCAACCCCAGAACAGGCAAGATTCTGTGACTGCAATAGCCTCCAGAAGGTCCACTGCCAAGTGACAACACTAGCCTCCAGATAACAGTGAACTGTTCTTTTTCTTGGTTGGTTTGACCATCACACTATTCCTTATTGTGTATACTACCCCTCATGTGCTCTGAAATATCAGTTCATTTTGGACACCCCCTGGTGTTGCTTTGGCAGACTGGGGGACCTACTTTTCAGAAACATGTGTTGGAAACCACATGTTCTGAACTCTGGAAGTTCTCCTCGCCCACATCTGTTACTCATTGCTGCTGCTGAAGCGGAAGCTGGGTCAGAAGGAAGGCATTATGAAAACTGACCTGGTAAATGTTTTCACCCTTTTCTCTTCTCCAAAAGCAGATTTTTGACTATGAAACTTTAGGAAATATATTAGCTGTGACCACCACTGAGCCTATGTCTGCTCAACACTTGTCTCAATCGTTAAACAGTATTGCTCTTCTGCTTTTAAAGATCTCTTTCTTTGATAAACTTTTAGTTTGTAACAATTTTGTATTTATAAAGTATTTTAAAGTCAATACAGATGTGCAGATGATCCCATTTGCCTCACTCATAGTTCCCACATGCATAAACATCTTAGATGAGTCTGATATATTTCTTATGATTAATAAACCAATATGGATAAAGAACTTTGGCTGAGGAGCATATTTCATTTACACTTTATTAGCTTTTACTTAAAGGTGACTACTGTCCTAGGATTTTAACCAAAATTTGACACTGTATTGAGTAGCAAGTGATTGAATCCTTCTGCCTATTAATTTACCAAATGTCCCTCGTTTTTAGATAATCTTGACGGTTGTCAGGATTTCCAATAAGTAACAGAGACTGTCCCTCAATACTGTGACTTGCTTAATGCCTGTTTAATGAAGCATCTGACACAATTCATTTGTGTAAAAACATGTCACTTTTAAAAAAAATGCTCACATTATCTCAAGAGCAGTAGTTCAGTATGACATAGGACTATTGGCATTAATCTTGGTCTCTACCCATCTCGGGTAGTATTTTGTTTTATTTATAAAGCTAATTTACTCTTTCTCCCCTTTTTACAGAATAGCTTTAAAAATGAGTCACTATATACAGACCACACTTGAAAGATGCAGGGGAACCACTTATCTGCATAACCTGTTTTCCCACTGGAATTGCTCTGGGTTCGTGTAATTATTTTACTTGGATATGGAATCCAATACAAATATCAAGTTCATTGCTCAAACTGATAAAGCTGAATTTGGTTGTTGGGAGTTTCCTCCATTGTTGTCCTTCCTTCCTTCCTTCCTTCCTTCCTTCCTTCCTTCCTTCCTTCCTTCCTTCCTTCCCTCCTTCCTTCCTTCTTTCCTTCCTTCCTTCCTTTTTATTATTTCTTTCTTTCTCTTATTTTCTTTTATAGCACACTTTTATTGGCTGTCCGTACTACATATTTTGGGCTACTGTGTGTTTTCTGCCCATGTCTTAAAATTGGGCAGTTTTCCAACGATTCTTGGTCTTTGTTATTGGAAAGTTTTATCAGAAAAACAAGATCAGCATGCTACCAGGGAATGGTTGGCTCTAGGCCCTGTCAGTTGGCAGAGCAAGGAAATAACTACTATATGTATCTACTTCTGTATCTAACACTATGAAAGCTAACTGAACTGTACATGTCTGCAACTCAGTTTATGAGTATTTTATATATATATATATATATATATCTTCAGCCTCTTATTATAGTTTACCTATAATACACTGTAACAAAGTTACCTATCAAAATACATTTGATATATATAATGCATTTACTTAGTTGCACAGTCTTAACTTTAAAAAACAAAAATAATAATAACAAAACAAACAAAAAAAACAAAAGCATCCTAATTGTTTACTGATGCTCCTATTGGAATCAACTTTATTTAGAGTGCTTACACAAAATTTCCTTTGTGTCTGTCTTCTTTAAGATATTCACTCACTGATTATTGGATTTTAGCCCAGAAGCTTGAAATACCCAAGATTCAACTCACAGACTACATAAAGCTCATGAAGAATGACGACCAAGTGGAGGGGGGGGGTCCAGTCCTTCTTAGAAGGAGTAACAAAATACTCAAGGGAGCAAGTATGGAGACACAGTGCAGGACAGAAATTGAAGGAGGGGCCGTCTACAGACCATTCCACCTGGATATTCATCCCATGTGCAGTTACCAAAGGTAGACGTTGATGTGGATGTCAGGATATACATGCTGACAGGAGCCTGATATAGCTGTCTCCTTAGAAGTCTGCAAGAGTCTGACATACTCAGAGGCAGATGCTCACAGCTAACCATCAAACTGATCATGAGGTTCCCAATGGAGAAGATAGAGTGAAGGCTGAAGGAGTTGAAAGGATTCGTGACACCATGAGGAAAGCAACAATACCAACCAACCAGAGCCCCCAGGGTCTAAACCACCAGCCTGGGAGCGCTTAGGGAGGAACCCATGGCTCCAGCTATATATGCAAGGGAGCTATATATAAGTGGGAGAAGAGATCCTTGGTCCCATGAAGGCTGGGTGTCGTGGAAGGGGGGGAATATTCAAGGTTGGGGAGGTGAGATACGGGGAGGATGGGTGGAGGTACACCAACGTGGAGGCAGGAGGAGGAGGGAAGGGATAGTGAGTTCCTGGAAGGGAGGGGGGAAATGGGGTAAGGAGAGAATATCTGAAATGTAAATAAAATTTCCAATAAAAAAAAAAGATAATTTTAAACATCACTGAGTTAGGAACTTTTTACCTACATCATCTCCATGGGCCTATTTTTTTACATTTGAAATGTGGCTAGATTCCGTTGTTCAGACTGAATTCCATCATGAATCTTCAAACATTCTAAATATTTTTATTACATGGTTAGTACATTTATGTATATTAAGGTTAAACTTAATTTTAATAAATACATAATGTCACATGTCCAATGTCTCATAGAGTAGATTCATTACCTCCCCCAAGCCCCTTTTGCCTCACCTATTCAAATGTCTTAGCCATGCTCCACATTATTGTCAACCATTGATGTCTTTTCAGCTCATACTTATACCCTCACAAACACTTTATACACCTGGAATCATGGAGTACATAGAAATTGTGTACAAATTCCTTATATTTGGAAACACAGTTTTGAGTGGCTTGATACTTATTTTTAAAGCTATTTTAGTCTAATCTGGCTATATAGTAAGGTGTTATTAAAAGAAGATTTATCAAATACATACATCTATTTGTATAGCTCTACAATCAAAGAAGTCAAAATCAAGACATTGGCAGTTTCCATGTCATGTAAAGACTGAGTCTCAGTCATAGACAGCCATGCAGGAGAGACAACGTTGCTCTCTCATGCCAGACCTTTTCATAAAGTCCCTTCCCATATGACTTGGTCATTTCCCAGAGACCTTCACCTTCTAATATCCTCATCTTTGGGGTTAAGATTGTCACATATGTATCTAGGGAGGGGTACATATATTCAGACCATAGCTTTTGCTCCTAGCAGTGTATTTGATAGTGGTATCACATTTTGTCCACTCATGGCTCTGAGCTACTTACAATTTTTGGTAATAATGAATAAAAATTTGACAAATGTTTGTATGCAGGTTCTTAGACAAATATATCTAAACTAACTATGTATACAGAATTTTCAACCTATATGACTAAATACCCTATAGCTCAGATATTGGGTTGTGCAACAAACCACCCCTGCTTCTATAAGAAATAGCTAAACCATCTGTACTTCTTTACATTCCTCTACCCCAACACTTGGGGAGGGAGTCGGTGATGCTGTTACTCTACATTACCCTTCCAACATTAGGTACTGTCAGTGTTCTGAAATTAGATCACTGTAAGAAGTAGAAAATAGTACCTCATTTTTTTAAACTATCTATTCCTTAATAACATTCAAGATCAGGCATCTTTTTATATGTCTGTTTTCTATTTGCATACCTTTGGTGAAGTGTATGATCGAGTATGTTAGGAATTTTTAATTAGGTTTTACATTTTTTTATGGTTAAGTTTCACACTGATAGATTCTTGAATGCTTATCCAGTAGATTTGGAATTAACTTCTTATGGCTGTAGCATTGCATCTTTTGTATATATCACAGAAATCAGTTAATATTTTTGATAGAATTTTTGCATCAGATATTCATCAAAGAATTTTCACCTAGAGTTTTCCTTTTTTCTAATCAATCTACTTGTTTGACTTGATTTTACGATATTACTAACTCCACAGAATGAATCTAGGAGTGGCCCATCTGCTCCTGTTTTCTGTAAGATATTATAGAGTGTCGATATCATAAATTCTTGGTTCTCTTTACAAGTAACATCATTCAGTCCTTGTTATCTAACCTTTGAAGGCCACTGATGACTGAGCATTGAGTTACCATCTTTGGTGTATATGCTTCTACTCAAATTTTTTTCCATCTAATGTGATATTTTGTCTTTTATTTTATGTAAGTCATCAAATAGTAGACACAGATTGTTTGTAATATTCCTTCATTATCATACTGATGCCCGGGGTTCATTTTAATGATGCCGTTCATTTCTTGTGTTAATGTCTCTCTCCTTCCATTAACCATGCTTGAGGTATAGTTCAGACCATGTTAGGTGTTGATTTGTCTGTATCAAAGAGCCCTGACATTGAGTAAGGCATTCCTATTTCTCTGTGAGGTTGTTTATGATTGAGATTGAATTCTAAATGGAAAAACTTGGAGTAAAGTGATTTGCTCTTTATAATGTGGGGTCACCTCATTTGATCTGATGAAGGTCTGACTAGAATAAATGCTTGACCCTGAAGACATGGGACTCACCAGTGAGTTGTGTCTGGCCTTCATCTAAAGACTAGGATCTTCTTGGTTCTAGAGCAGGCTGCTTTTCACCTGTTAACACAGCAGCTTATTAATTGTACTAATATCTTCTAGTACCTAGATTTGTCTTACTGTTGCTCTCTTATTCCTGCTTTAAATTATACAGATTTCTGCCTTTGTATTTTTAATATTTCTCTCCTTGTTTTAAAATTAAATTGATTTTTTTGTCTATTTTGCTAAGAAGGGAACTTGCCTTAGCTGATTGGTTGTAAATGTTTCTTCCTATTCATATACACACAACAAACTTTCCCCACGTACAGTTTCTGTTCATTTGTAATTTTTGATAAGTTGTATTTTCATTTTCTTTAAAGTATTTTAGAATTATCTTGAGGCTTCTCCAGCTCTTAAATTGTTTACAAGTACATTGTTTCACTTTCAAATGCTTGGAAATTTTCCAGTTACATTTTTATTATTGATTTCCAGTTTATTTCTTTTGTGGTTTGAGCATATAATTTTGAAAAGAAGGATATTAAAGTCCCCAACAACAGTAGTGAATTTTTATATTTCTTCTACCTGTTTCATCTTTCTTCTCTCATTTACATTTGTACATGATTACTAGCTGTATACATTTTGTGTCTTTTGGGGGAAATGAGCTTATCATCATTATATAATGTCTGTCTTTTTGATAATCTCTTACTCTGATGTCTGCTTTGGCACATAATCTAGCTACTTCAGTTTCCATATGATGAGTGTTGGCATCTCTCTATCACTTGCTCACTTGCTCACTCGCTCTTGCTCTTGTTCTCTCACTCTCTACCCTCTACATATTCCAGTTTCGATTAACTTACTCTGATAATCTTTGTATTTTAATTTGTATACTTGAACAATTTTTCTTACTGTTTTATTTTCTGTGTATGGGTGTTTTGCCTGCATATGTGTTTGGTGCCTGCAGAAGCCAAAAAGAGAATCAGATCAGATCCTCTAGAACTATAGTTACAGACAATCAGGAGCCATGAGATAGACTTGAACCCAGGCCCTCTGAAAGAACAGTATGCGTTCTTAACCTGTGAGTCATTTCTCCAGTCCTCAGACCATTATTTTCAATAATTATTGAACACTTGGATTAGTAATTTACCTACATCATACATGTTTTTCCATTTTCCTTCCTGTTTCTCTACTTTTCCTGAAGTTCTATCCCTTTAATCAGTTTTCTATCTGAACAAGTCCTAATAAACTATATTCATTTAAAAAAAACATGTTTCCATGATTAGCTTGCAGTTTCTAACATGTATTTTAAGACCTACATCCACTACAACCCTGCTTTTCTGATGCACTCTTGGATCTGTCCTCTTATAGACTATTGCCAATGTTTCCTTTTAATATCTACTTTTAAGATTTTCATTCACAACTTCATTTTTCCCTATACATTCTCCTCTCTCCCTCCCTTTCTCTCTCTCTCTCTCTCTCTCTCTCTCTCTCTCTCTCTCTCTCTCTCTCTCTCTCTCTCCTTTTCTAATGATCTAATAAAGCAAGTGGTTATTCTAATTTCATGGCAAAAACTATGAATAGGTCAGTTTGATATATGCAACGTAATCAAGAAACCAGCGTTAAGGATCCTGGATGAGCATCATTAACTCACAAGCATTTAGATATGTTCAGTATACTTGCTAGCTTATGAGCCTTGTGCTTAGGGTACCAAATGGCTTAACAGTACAGTACTAGTGGCTCAGATTCAACACTGTATGTGGGACCATACTGAGAAATTTTACTTGAGCTCTACAGTGAAATCACATATTTTGAAGGATCCAGCAGCAAAGTGGGCATTTGAACATAGGAGATTTGTTGGTGTGAGAACTTAACTATTTGAGATAGAACTTGACTTAACACATCATGGTGACAATCACTGTCCCACAAGACACCTGATTCATATCCACTCAATTTCACTTTTGAAATGAAATCTTCCTTACGGCCCAAAGGTATGTTTAATGTTACCGTATATGCTTACAATTGGCCCCTCCCTCCTCTCTCTTTTCTTTTCTGTTCCCTCTCATTGGTCTCTACTTGCTGCTGAATGGAATTTAGAAATATAAATGTAAGAGGGATTATGCTGTAAGCTTGCTCTTCATAAAGGAACAGCTTTTAATTAAATTAGAAAAAAAATATCACCACAGGCAACACTTAAACTGACATGGAAAGTGTTCTGTTAATCTTCGAGAGAGGCGCTGTACCCTGCACATAATCTAATTAGGTTGAGAAAAGGCCTATTCTGTCCTAGGGGGTTACCAATGTCCTTTTAAATTGAGGACACAGCATTTATATAAAGTCATGTTAATATCAGCCAATACATTTCTAAACAGTAATTAAAAATATTACATGTTATTATTAAATGATACCTCGCTGTAACTTCTTACTGGATGAGACAAGTTTCATTTCACAGGAGAAATTTCATCCAAGAACAGGCCTTTTGCTCCTCTCCAGTAATTTATTGACTTCGAAAGTGTTAAATAATTAGACCTAAGTTCCCTGGAAAACAACTTCGCTAGGGAAATACATGTCAAACCTATATTACAAAGGATAATGTATTTGGATTATGTTTCACTTCTGGGCCCTGGTAGTGAGTGATAACAAATAACTTTCATATTAAAAATTACATTACAGTTGAGAACTGAGAAGTAGGTTATTTTGTGAGGTCATCCCTGCCACTCTTTCCTAGCATGGCAAAGAAGAATATCAGGATATTTTGCTCTTTGGTTTTCCTACCTTCAGCTCTTTCTTTGGAACGGGTCTCAAACTGCCATTGCCCATATTCAACGTTGTTTACTATGTATGGTAGGAATGCTAAAGACTGTCATACTCATAGATTATAATAGAAAGTCGTCTATGGATCCTGGTACACAGCCAAATGAAGGAAATTATAGTTCAATGAGTAAGTTAGATACCAATAGACATTTAATTTTATGAAGTAAAATGGAAAAAAATGGGCGGGAGCATTTCTTGATTTATTTTTCACCCAGAATCTCTGATTTTGTGCTTCAAGGGAACATAAAATTAAATAAAGATACATTGATTGATTAATTGGATTTTATTTAGCTATAGATTTTAATTCAAACTATTACATTGTGTGTGTGTGTGTGTGTGTGTGTGTGTGTGTGTGTGTGTGTGTGTGTGTGAAGATTTTGCATGCCTCAGCAAAAGGACAACTAGTGGGCATCAGTTCTCCATCAGGGCATCAGCACTGACAATGTTTTTTCTCACTGAGCCATCTTCCTGTCCCTTCATTCATTCATTAATTCACTAGTAGCTGGATGATTTAGAAAGGACAGGTACAACTGAGGCAGCAGAGATCCAGTCCACCCTAGTTTCTGATAGCATGAGGCTTAGACTCTAGACCCCCCAGGAGAGGACCGGTCTATGCTGTGTCAGTGCTTTCCCTCAGCGATGACTAGACAAGGCATTCATTCTGAGTAAGATTACTTCTTTTATCTCTCCTTTGCTTTGATTTGTATAGCAGTACAGCAACACATATTTTCCAGTTTCAAAGATAATACGTTGATGAAATTAAGCCACAAAAATTAAGTACTAATTCACTTTCTGCCATAGCTAGTGAGCATCCAATTTCTAGTTCTGTGCTGAAAATATAAGCTGAAATCAGATTTAAAATTACTGTTTGGGGACTTATTAAAGAGTTCATTTTTTAGGTAGAATGTTTTTGGCTTCCATTTGCATACTGTCTTATATAAGTTGTCCAAATTCTTCTCATCATTTTTATAAGAATTCATTAAGTGCTTAGGATGCATTCAGAAAAAAAAAAAAAAGAAGAAGCTCCCACAAATGCTAGAATCTTAATAGCTTGGAATATATTCCATCATGGTTACACCAAAGGTTTTTGTTACTTATAGGGCTTATATTTAAACCTTTGTTTGGTCTTTTAATGGCTGAATTATCCTAGCCTTCTTATTTAACTTCTTGATTCTTGGAATCTTTGTGTTCAAACTAATGATGATAACCATAGCAAATCATTACTGTGTTTATATATGGTGAACAACATTAGGCGAAACTATATATTCTATAAAACTTCAAATTATTTTGCACTTTTTATTGTTACAATGAAATGTATTTGCAAGTTTAGAGAAAACTTGATTCAGATGATTTCAAAGAGGAAAGATGTATCACATCACATCAACCAAAATGAATCAGAGAGTTGAATGATCCCAAGGGCAGTTCCTCCAGAATTAGAAGCTTCGGGTTCTCTCTAGACTTCTTCTACAATGACAGAATTTTGTCTTTGGATTTGTCCCCCAGAGATTTTAAGATGACATTCATAGCTCTGACTACATATTATCACAGTACATTGTCTAAGGACCAAAGGTCGGAAAGACGATGAGAGGAAGCATGAAGGGTTGGAGGTCCTCCTACTTGTCAACTAGCAAATTAGTCTACGTCAATTCCACAGACACCAAAAGTTAACATAAAACTCCAATGAGCCACAGATGCTCATTCTATGACTTAAAATAAAAGCAATAGCTACAGGGTCATTCTAAACTGTCTCCCTTAGCCAGTGTTCCCACAGAAAAGCATGACAAGAACCTAGGAATGCCTGCGTGTTTCACGGATTTTTTTATAGGAGAGAAATCCTGATATTAAGCCAGTGTAATTTTTTATTAGATTTAAGCCAATCTGTTTGGCTTATGCTGGGTAGAGATATTTGCCACAGTAAACCACAATCAAATGTGTCCTTGCTCAAAGACTGCATCTTTGAGAAATATTACTACATGATACTAAAACAATAGCTGGAAATGATAGTGCCATTAGCACAGAAGTAAAATACCATTATGCAGAAAACATATAAGATCTTTAAGCCCCTGTTAAACATAATAAAACTTCAAATTTCCCCATTCTATTTCAGTTCAGTAGTCTGGAATCTCATTTTATCCATAATTCAAACATTATTAAAAACAATAGCAGGTAAGAGGGGGGACTGGGAGGAAAAGAGAGAGGACAAGCTGCAATTGGAATATAGAGTAAATAAATTAATGAATGAATGAAAACAATAAAAAAAGAATAATAGGAAGGCTATGGATAACTTTTAATAACCAAAAATGGCCCAGCCTCTGTAACACCATACCCATGTTTGTTAGGTTTTGTGGTTGACAAATACATAAGTGAAGTGACTGAGAAAGAAGACTGTTTGGCTCATGATTTCATAACTTTCCAACCATGACAAGCTGGCTCCATTTTTCTGAACCATGATGATACAGAACACTACGTCAGAGAAGGTGTGGAATGGAAATTGTGGAGAAACATAACTGATTACCTCATACTGGCCAGGAAGCAGAAGAGACAGATCGGAAGAAGCCAAGGCAAAAATCTAAGCCCATGAATCCATCCATATTCATCAAGCAACTTCTAAGTTCTTCCACCTCCACAGACACAGTCATCAGTTAGGGCATTGAACTTCAATATATAGGCCCCCAAAGGATATTTTAGATTCAAACTGTAATAACATGTCTGAAGACAAATGTCATTTTTCTATTATTTTTTAAAGTAGAGGTTATGCCTAATACAAAAACTATCTATATACATCACATTCTATTTTGAGACAGGGTCTTTGTTAAGTTACTCAGGCAAGCCTTTGATTTATTCTGTATGTACCATGGGATATCCTTCAATTTGGAATCTTGTTTCAGCCTCTGAGCAGCCCATGTTAGAGGGCTATACCATAAGGCATAAGGCTTGGCTTGTGTTTTCTTTAAAAGAAAAAGAGAAATTTTATTTAGCTAATAACCAACCAAGCAGACTGTTATAACTATCTGAGGATGTTAATGAATGTATCTTCACACCAGTCTGAAGAGCATATGTGTGGTAGTTTGAAAATGGCCCTGATATTATCATTTGAAAGAATATTTGGCCTTGCTGGAAAAGGAATGGCCTTGTTAAAGGAAGTGTGTCATTGTGGGTCAGCTTCAGGGTTTCAGAAGATCAAACTACATCCATTGTCACTCTCTTTTCCTGCTGCCTGCTAATCCAGATGTAGAACTCTCAACTCCTTTCCAGTACCATGTCTGCCTGTGTGTTGCCAATACTTTTCACCATGACAATAATGGATTAAACCTCTGAACTGTAACCCAGTCTCAATTGAATGTCTTCCTTTATAAAAGTTGATGTGCTCATGGTGTTTATTCACACAGGATTAACCAAGACAATGTCCTTTACACAATATAAGAAAATCCTCAATATATATATATATATAATACACATACATACTTGTAACTTGATTACGGCAATTTCAGTAGATAGAGGAATGGATCTTAATTCCTTTGTATTTGTCTTGACTAATACATATATGAGACAATGGTTACCTAAGAGCAATGGCATCTTTCTGCTGTTTTGTCTAACACTTTTCCCATTCCACATTAATTATGTATTATAAGACTTAGTTCATAGTACATACTCTTAAAGGTTATTACCTTACTTAATATTTGGAAGTTTTAGTTTTTTATAAGAGAGTAAATTTCTGCTGGGTTACTCAATTAAGAAAAAAAAGTAAGATGAAATTATGCCACCATGTTATTTTTTTATTTATCCTTTCATTTCAGAAGTAGTGTTATTAAAGTTCTGAGAAGGCCACATGTAATAAAATTACCCCAGGTCATAAGCTAACCCCATCTTATATTTTAGTCCTTTATTCATCCTTTCAAACATTTCTGTGGCAAATCAAAAGAGTGAAATATAACATTAGTCCATTTGGGTGCTGTGTGGGAGACTAGAAGCTCAAAAACAATTTATAAGTCAGAACATATTACCCATGTATAAATGGTTTTTAAAGTAAAAAAAAAATAACAAGCTTCGAAAACTTTATCTTAACTATTCTATGAGAAGCAAATAAATAGTTGTTCCATTTGAGATTCAGCCATAAGGTACAATTATGTCTTGGAAATTATGCTATTGAAAAGTTGAACACAAATTAAATAGTAGTATGAATTTAATGAACCTTTTTTAGATACTTCTTTAGCAACTTACAAGAAACTATTGTCAATAAGCCCTTTTATTTTTTGGAGTCATATTATGAACTGGGGAAATTCTTCAATAATGATTTAAGCTATATTTCAACCTCAAATCCCTGCTAGGAGAATCATAGGCCTTTAACAATGGTTTCTCAATACTTCACCTTACCGTGCACTGAATCATTCATCCTGCAGCCATACCGTGAGTGTTCATTATGTCACATAGGTCACATTAGACAAATGAAAAGGAAGGATTAGGAATTCATGGGCATTCACTTCACATTGGAAAGTGCAATTAAATATAGCTATTATTACAACAACAGTATATACCAAATGCAAGCAAAAGGGAGACTTAACTGCTGTGTGGTAAGGATTATTCCCCAAATGTTCTTCCACTCTACAAATTTAAGTCAAAATACTCAAAGGAAAAAGGCTAGTCTTCTAATAGAACAAGTGGGACAAAATCTTAGAAACCTGCGGAAATATGATGGGTCCTTCATTATTTACAGACTGCTATCATAGTGCCTGGAGGAGTTGAGAAAACAAGGAAGCAAATTTGTACTTCAGGAATACACAGGATAAGAGAGAAACAGCAAAAAATTGGCCAGAACAATACTTCTTAGGCAAGTGACCAGTCCTACTAATGAGCTCTGAGAGTTCTATCTCTGAAAACTGGCTGGCTCATATCACATCACTGAGTAGTTGACTTTCTTCATGGCCATGTGGTACCTAATTTTATCCATAACCTGCTGAGCTGGACTAAGGTTCGCATATGGATTTGTCTAAAATGATAATACACTCATCTTGCAGGCTCAATTTTATGTTGTATTAATGTTATGTACATATATTCATTAAAAATTTAATTTATATATGTAAGTATGTATACATTATATAATATACAAGAAATTACAAATATATATATATTATTATATATATATATATATATATATATATAATATTTGTAAGATTACAAATTCAAATACTTCTTCAGAAAAAGAGAAGTCCTCTGTCCTGCTGTTAAAAGTGTCACTTATATGAAATTATTTGACTGATATTTTTATTTAAATGGTTTCCTTAAAGTAAGATAAAAGTACACATTCTTCATTCCATCTTCTCACATGCTTCCTATTACCTGCAAATTAATAATAAGGGATACTAATCATTTTGCATACATTTTTGACATAGTAAAGGTTTATATAATTGTAAAAGTTTATGAGATATATTAATAGACTAAATGAATGTTTATTAACTTTTGCATGCAATTATATAGTTTTCTATCATCAAAACAGTTGTGAATAATATAGAATATGTGTTTTATGATAAATAAAACCATCTGTTTGCAGTACCATCAAAGATGGGAAGAGCTAACTTGGAAGAGAAACAAAACCAAACATAATCAAGTCTATTTGCAGTATAAAGTTGCAAATGCAAGCATACAAGCTATTTGATTTTATGATCTTTTTAGGTATAATCTGCTGTGATCACCTTCTAGCTAATTCAATTGTGCTTGTATTTGCAGGCATATATACCATGGGTTCCTCTAACTTTGAGCTTAAACTGAATTTTTAAGACCTAGTTAGGAGCAAAGGGAAGAGGGGAAGGATTTCAAATGAATATTAATATTGGACTATAAAACTAGTATCAGCCAAAACAGAGAAGAATTACAGGAGGGAGAACACTCCTACCACTAGAGAGTGTTTCAGGAAGCTGGAGTGGGGTGTATGGGATGTTGTTAGTGAAATGGAAGTCTGAGTATTATTCAGTATGATTCTAGTAATGGATGGAATTTGATCCAGTAAGCCCTAAGGTTACAGTTAGAAGTAACCATTTGCCCTTTAGTTACTCACCTGGGAAGATGTAATTTAGGTAAACAACAAAGCCTTGGGAGAAAAGTGGGAAGGGGCACATGCCAAACACAATTTTAAAATGTGAGGAGAGAGACAGTAGATAAATGTAATGCATACATATAGTTTGTCATACAATGGCCAAATCAAGTGTCTATGATTAAATGTCTAAAGAAGAGGGTTTGTTTGTTTTGTTTTTTTACTGTAGTAAATGATCAATGAGAAAATGTGATGAGAAAGAGAAAAATGGAAAATGATGTATTAAGGTGCAGTTTCCTATTTCAGGCTTCCAGGACTAACTCAGACAGGTACCAGGTATGGTAAGCACCAGCATCATCAGTGTGTGATGGAAGACTTGATAAGCAATCTCTTCCATGACTGTCTCCAGACTAGTTGTTGACCCTTCCTATCCCAACTCAAACATAGAGATTTTAGATTGACCAAATACATGGAAATGGGCTTCTTGTAAATTTATGAATGCGATAGGAATGACAGTCAAGCACTGAGAGTAGAAATCTATGAGCCTGCATCCTGATGAGTACCAGAACTTCAGATGCTCTTGAGTGGGGAAGGAAACATGAGACATTGCATGCTACAAGATGCTTCTTGCACTCTTCAGCTTTCCCAGGACTCACAAGACAGAAGTCCTCTATATCATAGCTGCTTTGTTGTAGCTGGTTACAAACTCATGAAAAAGTAAGATTTATAGCAAAAGTTTAGTAAAACTGATTCTTTCCCTTCCTGCTGTGGTCATCTTGTTTCCACAACATGTCCAGTCCTTAGGATATTCTCTCCTAGTAGGGTAAGCACGGCTTTATTTTGGAGAGCTTAAAATCCCTGGTTACACACTATCCTCAAGCTATCATTTTTGGCAGCAGGATTTGAATTTTTTTTTAATTAAGATGAAAAGTTGGGTGGTAGGGAAGTCAGTTAGATCTTAGAGGAGTTGAGAAAGTGGAGAATCTGAACAAAACACACTTTATTAAATCCTCAAATAAATAATAAAGTTTTCATTATGGAAATAATAAGAAATAAGAAAAATTCCTCTGAGTGACTATTATCCAGTATGGAAACAGTAAGTGATACACTAGTGGACACCTGACTTGCAACTGAGTTAACCTTCAAGAGAAGGCATGCAGTCTTTGTACGCCTCTTATCATTGGCATCATGGATGTGTGCTTGGTATGTGTGCACCCACGATGCAAGTGAGAATTTCAGTCAGATATTGACTGGGCGTTGCTGAAATCCATTCTATTTCTCTTGTTGCTCATTGTATTGCCTTTAAATTGTTTCCTTTGATATATTCGATCTATTCCCCTTGACATATATTTCCTTATAATTGATTCCTTCTTGTCCAGAAAAGGAAATGACCAGTGTCTTGTGTGAATATCTTTTCCCCAGAAAGAAATCTACTCATCCCTGACTTCCATGTCTACATCTAAATGAACTATAATGTAGCAACATCATATTTTCAGCTACATCTGGTATATTCAGAAATTTATCTTCAAAGTAGATCCCAATTTTGTCTACATCTGTCTACATCAAATAGAATTCCTCTTGCATTCATTAGTATAAGATGAGGGAGAGAAGTCAGGATAACACAAATAGGTAGTGAAGGAGCTGGGTTGTATATGAACTGTGGGTGTCGTCTGAATCATAGTGTGCATGATACCAAATCAAATATGATGGACCTTCCCCTCATTTTAAAATATGACTTAATAGTTTGTAATAGTTTTCTTTTGTTGAAAATAGATTCCTTTCTCATATAATATGTCTTGATTATTGTTTCCCTTCTTATACTCTTCCTAGATCCTCCCTACCTTCCTCCCCCTATGGATCTACTCTCCTTTAGTTGCTCATTAGAAAATAACAGACTTCTAAGAGAGAAAACAAAATATGACAAAATATAATATAATAGGATAAATCAAAACCTATCATATTTAAATTAAACATGACCACCCAGCAGGAGGACAAAAATCAAGAGCAGGTACAAGAGTCAGAGACCCACTTGTTCTCACTGTCAGGAGTACTATAGAAATACTAAGTTAAAATCTGTAACACATACACAGGGGACCTGGTGCAGACCCATGTAGGCTTTGTGTCTACTGGTTCAGGCTATGTGCCCAGCTTAGTTGATTCAAAAGGCCTTGTTCTCCTGGTGTCCTCAATCCCTTCTGGCTCTTACAATCTTTCCTCCTCCTCTTCCTTCTTGGGATTCTATGAGCTCTTATGGATACCTCCTATGTAGGCTCACACACTCTCTCTCTCTCCGTCTGTCCTCTCTCTCTCCCTCTGTCTCTCTCTCTGTCTCTCTCTTCCCATCTCTCTCTGTCTCTATTTCTCTTCTCTCTGTCTTCTTTGTCTCTCTGTCTCTCTCTGTCTCTCTCCATTTTATTTTGGTTGGTTTGGTTGATTTGGTTTGGTTTGGTTTGGTTTGGTTTGGTTTGGTTTGGTTTGGTTACCCATCTTAGACTAATGGATGCAAGAGGAATTCTGTTTGACCAATGTACTCATATTTTCTATCATATCTTTACAGCTCAAGATTCTTCCTTTCTTCTTCTTTATTCTGTTGGTGAAGCATGCCTCTGTAGCTCCTGTTTAAATTCCTACATTTTTCATCTCCAGGATTGCCTCAATTTGTATTTTCTTTATTAATTCCATTTCCAATTTCAGGTCTTGAATGTTTTTATCTCCTTACACTGTTTATTTGTACTATCTTGGACTTTTAAAAGAAATTTATTCATTTCCTCTTTAAGAGTCTTTCATAGTCATAAGGTTGTTTTAGAGTCTTTTCATTATGCTTCCATTATGTTAGAATATTCAGAGTCTGATGGGCTCTACTGGAGAAATATTGCCCTGGATGTTGTTAAATGTGTGTTTATGCTGGCATCTGGGTTTGGTATGTTTATAGGTACAAGTGAAGATTTCTGGTTTGTCATTGTTGAATATGTGTTTTGTTCCTTGGTTTCTATTTCCTCTTTAAAATTTCAGAGAGTGTGATGGCTGTATTTTGTCTATTTTACTGGGCTGCTTAGATGTGCAGGGAATGCCTGCTGATGTTAGAGCCTGGCAACTAAAGTGAGTTGGGGCAAAGAAGGCTGTAGAAAGAGGTCTTTGTGATCTATTTGGGACTGGGGTCAAGAGGAAAGGGAGACCACATCAGGTTTCCTACTACAGAGCTTAGGATTAGACTGGGGGATAGGGTCTCAGGAGTAGATGGAGAGGTGTGGGTCTGTCTTCAGCCTATTTGTTGCTCTGGGAGGAATAGCCCTTGGGTTAGCAGTGGATGTCTGCTGGAGTTGGGGTCTGGGACAAAGCAACAAGTAGGGAAAGGGAGATTAGAGGGGATTGACTGTGGGATCTGTAGGAAATGTTGGCAGTGGGAAAGAAATATGAGCTTGTGTTCTGTTTTAGTGCTACAGAGAGATGTGTCTAGGGGAAGGTCTGCAGGCATCCCACCTAGTTTTCTAGTAGTTGGGGCCTATGTCCTACTTTCCACTCTGAAGCCTTCATTGCACAAGATTTTGAAGGCATGTTTGACCTACACAGCTTCACTAACTTATCAGTGATTTAGACCCACAAAGACTTGACATTTCACCTCAAAAGTGAAGGAGATGAACAAAATTGCCCCAGACTTTATATCATTTATTATTATTATTTCATTTACTCAATGACATCTTGGTGTTATTCATATATCCTGAGTTGAGATTAAAAGTAAAGAAGATAAGAACTAAATAACAATGACTTTTATTATAACAAAATCTTATAACAAAAATTCAATTCATGAACAATTCTAAAGTGATTCTAAGTCTTGATTTATAACCACTTTTAAATGGAATATATCAGGCATACTTGAAAAATAGCTGATATGGTATTAGACAAATGATGTATATAAGAAGAGCCTGGAACCTCTTGTGCTAAAAAGGGAGTATTCAATAGTAAGGTAGAAATAAGAGTACATAAAAAAAGACAAAGGAATATGGTGTGGTAGTTCACAGTGATAAAAGCTGGACTAATTGAACATGTTGATAAATAACTATTATCATGAGATTATAATGACAGGAAGAATACAATAAATAGTCATCTAGTTAATTCTATTAAATAAATAGTTAGTATTCAAGGTACCTTTGACCCACCCAGTTCTTCATTACTTCTTGCTTGTAATTCTCAAGAATAACTGTAGAATATCTTAAGGATGCAATATACCAAGACAGAAAAGAACTGTAAAGAATATCCATGTCTTATTTCTGCCCAGTTAAGACTTGTAACAGTAAGGAAGGAACTACTTGGCATCAAACTGGTTGTTTCTGTGAAAGACAATTTGTAGTTAAAAGTAATATGCAGACCATCTAATTAATTTAAAGGCTTCATTTTCAAAAAGAAAAGACAACTCTTTTGGAATAGGTCACTCTAATATTAGATACTGTGTTTTATACATAAAAGCATCTCTGATAAAAGTAAAAACAAAATGACATTATTTCTACTTCTATGTTCCTGTAGAAAGAACCATTTCTTGCTCAGGATCCATAATTTCTGCATATGCCACCGCTGCTTTCAGGTCCTCTTCTGAAGTCCTGTTAAGGAACAATAAGCCTTTCTTTAGATAGAAAAACTAACTTTGGATTCTAAATTAGAAATCTGTGTAATTCCTATGCTTCTTTTAAAATATTGACCTTTCATTCTATGACCTCACTTCTTATAATGTAACTCTCGATTCTCCAGCTGTTCTAATGTACTGCCTCCCACAGATCAGCCTCCCTGAGAACTACCATTGCTAGTCTCTAAGCTAGTCTTCTGTTTGAAGATCATTTTGTTAATGCCACTCATCCTTCTTGAGCTAAACATATCCTCTCACTATCTGAAAATGTGTTTTTATGATTATACTTGTATATTTTATTAGTCATCTATTTGGATTTTAACCTGGAAAAATTCTCATATTTTATCATAAAGAAGGGTTTCCCTGAGTCTCAGCTTTAATATATGAGCCACATAAGACTGCTTAATATTTAGCCACATACTAAATGGAACAACCCTAAAATATACTATAAAGTTTGGTGAGGCACATAGGCTTACATTAAAGAAAGGTGTACATATATGGGAAGAGAACGTTACAGATTATTTTTTAACCTAAGTAGTCACTAATCATCCCCCCAATAAAAGCCTTTGAAGTCTTCCATTGATAATTCTCTACGGAAACCTTCTTCCATTAATGGTCCATTTACAAGGAAATAATGTGGAAAAAAGCTACTTCAGATATTCATCATTTGGGGTATGGCAATTTACGTGGGTGCTTATAATGAATTCAATACTATTTCAGACAGGAAAGAAAATGTTAATGGAATAAGACCTTTTTCTTCTACTAAAAGGGTATTTTTGCCTCAAATATGTTTTAGAAAAGCACTAGAAATAAATTTTCACAGTACCACATACTGGGCTCAGTGAGCAGGTATGCGTGAGCTCCATCTTAGATGAAAATAACCAGAAAACACATTTTTATAGTTGTCTTACATAATTAATGACTCATCAGATTTAAATGTCTAATTTTTTTTGTTTCTGAGAAAATGAAGAAATCAAGGGAAACTGAGAACATACTACCTTAATGATTTTTTTTTTGCATAGTTGTAGAATAGTTTTGTTGTCTTTTATTTCTGATGCAAACCTTCCACATTTCTTTCTTTTTTTTATTTTTTTTATTTTTTTTTTCATTTCTTTCTTCATTAGAACGCTCAGGGTTGCAAAGATAGATCAGTTGGTAAAGTGCTCACCTTGCAAACACAAAGATCTGTGTTTGTTTCCCAGAACCCATGTGAAAGTAATTGTATGTAGTGGCACATACTTGTAATCCCAGAGCTGGGGCAGTAGAGTCAGAGATTCCTGGCAGGGACAGTCAACTTAGACTAGCCTTGAAGATGAGTTATGAGCCAATGAGAGACTCTGACTCAAAAATCAGGTCCATGGTTCCTGAAGAATTTCACTCGTGGCTGACCTCTGGACTATAATACATTTGTATCTGCACATAGAACACACACACAAACATGTGCATATGTACACAGACATACATACACAAACACACACACACACACATAAAATAGAAGACAGGCACAACCTGAAGAAGTCTGTGGGCTGCAGCCTATTGAAGGAATTAGTGTAACTGTTTCTGCTTGGATGGGGGGGTATCCTGGTACTCAGAGGCCCAGAAACCATACAGCTCAGAGGGAATAAGGTATCCCAGTGGAAGACCATCCTGACACACAGCCCAAGAACCACATAGCTTTGAGGTGGAACAGTATCTTAGTGGAAGGGCATCCTGAGACACGGGAGCTCAGGAAACTTGCAGCTCTGAGGTAGGACATAATACATATCTCTGAGAGGAAACCTCCCCAGCAGAGGCATTGCAGCTCCCAGGGGAAGCTAGCCCCAGCTGAGCTGAGGCGCTCAGGAGCCTTAGCCCTGCTCCTTCTCTTTGCTTCTCTTCTCTTCATTGCTTCTTTTTTCTTGGCTTCTTCTTACAAGAGAGCCACACCAGGCAGAAAATCTCATGAAAGAGATTTATTGGAGGGTCCAGGGTATGGAGGGGTGAATGCAATAATGGCTGTTCTCTACTCCAAGGAGTGGACAGCAGGAAATTGGACAAGAAGGCAATGCTTATATAGGATTTGTGAGGTGGCAGAACTACTCAGGGCAGATTTCTAGAGTGAGGATTGGTAGGATTTCAAGTCCTGAGCTTGGGATGGCTCAGCGTTTAATAGGTTTCCTGCTTAGGATTGGTAAGATTTTGTGTGGAAGCTCACGGATTGGTGGGTTTTCCTACTCAGGGGTTGGTGGCATTTTTTCAGCACCCCTCCCCTTTCATCAGCCCATGGGTTAGGGTGGGAATCCTTCCCAGCTGCAAGTTGTTTTTGCTGAGGAGCCATCCCTGTGGAACTGCTGGGGGTGGAGGGAACTGGAGAAGAGGTACTGCCACTGTGGACAGCTCCTGTGGGACAGCTCCTCCAGCTGTGTTTCTGGAAAGCTGTAGGCTGAGGTTGAAAGGTCCCATGACAGCTGCAGGCTGGGAAGATGTTGTAGTGCCGCCATTTAACAGGAGCTGCCATTTTGGCAGACCCTGTGGTACATTTTACTACAACAGCCTCTGGTTGGGGTGGGAAGGAGGGTCCTGCTGAGGCTTTGACAGCTTTTGTGGCTCAGTGGCTTTTGTGTTGCTCAGCTCAGGAACTACAATTAGTCTGTGTTGATATCTCATGTAGATGCAGTTGGCTATGGATTGTAGAAAGCAGGAAGAGGAAGCAAATGAAGAGATACTGTTAAAGAAATGAGAAACAAATTAAAGGGATTATTTTTAAGCTTTTAGAATATAAAGTATCTTAGAGCCATCAGAAACAGCTCTGAAATATTCTCCAGATCAATAAAGGAGATGGGTACATGGAAGCTAAGAAAGCCAGACCCTCCTCCTGGGGCTCTTGACAGATACACAAATGTCCATGCCAAATGAAGTCACAATAGAGCTTGGTCCCTGGATTCTGTGATACCAAAAGAGCTGAGAAAGTGAGGACATGGTTAGCTGCCAGAAACACTGAAAGGAAGAGTTCCTTCTTTGTTTATTAGTGTGGTCTTGTACAGTTCTAAGGATGTGAAAGTTACACTCCCACTTCTCACTACCAAAAGCTATGACATTACTTATACATTCTGGCAATTAAGATTTATAATGTGCTTGCATTTGTATGATCATATGTTATTCTTAAATTTTTCTATTATGAACTGAATGTTTATATCCTTCAAAAAAGCATGTGTTAAAACTTAATCCCCAGTGTAATGGTGTATGGGAGTGGGGTTTATGGAAGGTGACAGGGTCATGTGGTGGAGCTTTTATGAATGTAGTTAGTCCCTTAACAAAGGGGATCCCACACATTTCCTATCCCTGCTTCCATATGATAACATGGGAGGAGACCAAACACCCACAAACCAGAATACTGGCCTCTACTTGTTACCAAATCTGATGGTTCACTAATCTTGAACTTCTCACCTACTTCTTCAGTGGGAGACTAAAATTACATTTCCTATGGTTTGTTTTTGTTGTTGTTGTTGTTGGGTTGTTTTTGTGGGGTTTTTTTTTGTTTTGTTATAGCTGCCTGAATCAACTAAAACAGAAATAAACACCCAGGTACTTACCATTATGTTTTTCTAATATCTATAGTTTTTCAACTAATTTTCTAAAAATTTTAAGAGCCCCATTTCCAGTACATACATGCACATGCAAACACAAAGTCTGCTTTCTCTCTCCCTTCTCATGTACATGGTCCCACATATTCATTGTCCTTCAAAACAATGGGGCTGAGCCAGTCCTTATACAGTGTTGTTTTCGGTTTTAAAGTAAATGTGGTACCTACCAAGAATTACTTTCTTCTATGAGTAATTCTGGATTATGAAACCAAATCACTTTTTGTAACATAAGTGGTGCTGGTATTATGAAGAGAAAAACAAAGAAAACCTCGCAATAGAAAAAATTTCTCCTAGGAAGAGGGTTAATGAAAGTAAGTTATGCTCTGTGTGACTCCAGTAAGGGAATATCTGGCTTCCCTCAAGTTAGAGGCTTAGACTTACATTCTTACTCCGATGTTTTACCAGAGTTTTTCATGGATGCAAGAAAGCTTCAGATACAAGCTAACACTTAGTTGTGTCTGCACAAGATGCAGTAGTTGACACTGGCTACTCACAAACTACTCTCTATGATGATGTTGCTAATTTCAGGGCGGAAACACATCCCATTCTACAGTTTCAGTCAAAGATTCTTCTTCCTGAAAATGAAGATTCTCTCCTGGCTACAGATGGGGATTCTTGAAGAAAAGAGAGCTCTGGAAAACTTCCCTAAAGTACCAGGAACGTAGGCCTAGGAAGGATTATTGACACTTAGAAAAGTACACGCCCAGTGGAAAAGTGAAGAGGATATTCACCAGTGAAGAGCTGGGTGACATTATCCCTCATCTTAACTGTTGTGGATTCAGCCTAAAGCCTGCATTGTATTATTTGGGTTCCCTAAATTGCTGAAGGATCTTGCCCCTAGTTGGCTCTGATTGGTAAATAAATCTGCCAGCAGCCAATGGCTGGGCAGAGAAACAGATGCAGGTCTTTAAGATTGACTGCAAGGCAATTGGGAGAAGAAGAAAGGCAATTGTCATGCTGGTAATAACTCAGGGTATTGGAGGGGAGCATTAACAATGTGAAAGAGTGTTGTGTGTGTGTGTGTGTGTGTGTGTGTGTGTGTGTGTGTGTGTTTCATTTGAGAATCCAGAACATTGAGGCAGGTAGGGAGGAACTGGAGCTGCTGCCTGAGAGATTAGAGCAGATTAGTCAACTACTGCGACACCTAATACATTGTTTCCTAAGTCCTTCCTTATACATGTGTACAATTCTTTGCCGTTCTAAAACACGTTGGTTTTTTGTTTGTTTTTGGTTTTTTTTAGATGCATAGGAAAGGGGTCTTATTTATATGTAAACTTATTTATATGTAAACCTGCATTCAATATAAGCAGAAGTGTAATGTTTCTGGGGAATTTGTCTCTAAAACAGGAATTTCTACTGTATATAGTATATGTGAATATACAACGATTTGAAAAGTTTCTCTTCAAGTAGAGAATCTTTCAAAATTATATTGCAAAAATAGAGGTGGGGCAGATAAATGCAATGGTACCTGGAAGAGAATTGAAACTTTGTCTTAATCTGAAATAAGCATTTTTTTATTAAAAAATATATTAGTAGCGAGGAAAACCCAGATATTGCAAGAGAGAATTGTGAATTTTTCATAAGACTTTTTCTTAAACATAACATATTGTTTAAATAAATGCCAGAATACCACACTGGATAACGGAAATGTGTTACTGTCTTTTTCTACTATCTAATATTAGCGTTACCTTAGATTTTAATCATATTTTCTGATATTCCACACTAGATTTTGAAGTTAATAAAAGCCAAACCTAATAATCAGTGGTGATAATAGTTACTTAATAAATATTAGGAATTAATGAATAAGAGATCTAAGTAAGCATAATAACCTGTTCTCTAAAGGATAGAAATTTGATACGAAAATACTTAATATCTTGATTTCAAAACCTATAAGATTTGAAAATTATTGCACAAAATAAAAAGAAAAAGCATAAAATGAATTTAGAATGTGAACAACAGTACAGTACAAGGTTTTGTCCTGTACAGTGGAGGACTGGTCCTTCTGTGTGCTTAAGGAAGAAAGTATTGCCATGTTTAACAGAGACACGTACTTTATTTGGTTCGTGGATCACTAATGCTCTTTTACTGAAGCTAGAAGCACATCTCTGATTGTTTTTCTGTATCAGACATCTGGTCCATTGTCTGACTTCTCTGACCATGGCTCTCTTACTCTCTCAACACAACAACTGGTGATAACATTGGATCTATCTGATCAAATGATGATAATCTGACTGTAAGACCCTTAACCTTAAGAATGGGGTCTGAAAATTCCTTTTGTCATGCAAAGTGGCACACTGCTTGATTGGAGCAGCATTTCTAATAGAGGGCAATGTTTGTTTGCTCTACCTCAGCAACCAACAGCCTGGACAAAATCTTACATGCTCTACAGAACTGAGCCATCCAAAATATAAGAATTATAAGAACTATGTTCATTCAGTCACTGAAAGTATGTGAGAAAAGATGCATGCCTTTGTCTTGGAAACATCAGAATTTGGTGTTGGTGTGGTGTTCACTTTGTTATATAATCCTAGCCTACTAAATTTGTTTTCCATTTTTTTTATATCATAGGCATCAAATATTTAAAACTATTAATGTGATTAGCCACTGATATCTGTAATATGTTGTTTCTTTATAAGTCATGATGATATACAGCCATGTGTGTAATTCATAGGACCTGCACTGTTTACTTTCTCAATACTTTTTTATAACAAAGGTTTAAACACAAAGTCACCTTAGAACTCAAATGTGATATGAGGCTGTGGTCCTGTGAATGTGTCAGAATTGATGATCTTGACCCCTGGATTCCAGATGGATCATTAAAGCAAACCCTCCTGCTAGTTAGTCTCTAATTTCATACTGTGTACTCCATCTGTTAATGTACTTGCTTTGTTAGGGACTGCTGCTCTGGCTTCCTTTAGACTATTACACAGATTCAAAGCTCAGCCCACACATGCACATATTTATACAATTGTTTATTATGAATATATAACAGAAGGATTTAAAGGCAAAATGTAAGCAAAGAAAATAAAAGCACATTAGATTCTAATTTGGTTGCCTAGAGTAATAATCAATGGAAACCTGGCTCACACTAACAAGTGCTAAGTTTTACTGGCAAATAGTGCATGCTTGTTTATTCCTTCTCTCACATATAGGTTAAAGTTCAGATCCAGAGCATTTAAGGATTCTGGCTTGGATGAAACTGAGTTTCTAATGAAAACTGAACAAGCACATAATAAAAACTCACCAGACATCATGTCTGGAGCCCTGGGCAATCTCTAAGAGACAACCAGTTATCTCACTATGTGGCCCAAGTTTCTCTTAAACTTAATATCCTTCTGTGTCCACTTCTCCCAGGCTGGGGTTATAGGTGTGCACCAATACTACTGTCCTAGGAAACAGGAAGAACAACATATGCCACTATAACTCGGTGAGTCAGTTCATTGTTTCAGTCAAAATAATGACTCCTACCACAAATTCTTGCTTTGAAACATAAAACATAAAGCCTTGATCTTTACTAACAAGGATCAATATAGATCAGAATGTTAAGGGCACTGTGTTTTAGACTAAAGACTGCCACTTTAGACAATGGGTACTTGGATTCCCTTCCTCCTGGACATTTCTGAGAACTTCATGTGAAGTCTTCCTAGTAATCTTAACCAGAAATCATATAGTGACCATGATGGTGACTATGAAAATACATACATAATTTGATATCAAATTTAGAAATGGCATCATTATGCGTGCTTGGTACTATTTTTATAGCAATAGCTACAGGGTTCTGGATCAATATTATTGTTCACTGCTTCCTGGCATATAATTGAAAGATAGGCGACATGAAATTACAGCAGTCAGAAAATAAACACAAAGCAATAGTCTGTTATTCATGACCAACCTAGAATATACATTTGTCATGGAAAAAAGGGAGAAGAAATAGATCATTGGGCCAGTGGGTAAGTACATGTTGCACTCAAATCTTCCATACCAGTATAAAAGCAGGTCATGATTGTGTATGTCTGTGACTCCACTGTTGACAGACGGACCCATACAGATTTTTGGCACTCTCTACTCAGGTAGTCTAGCAGAAACAGCAAGCTTCAGGTTCAATAATAGACTCTCTCATGGGAATAAGGCAGAAAACAATGGAGGATGATTGTGAACATAGTCCTTTGCCCTCTTCATGTATTACATGATTCTCTGCACTGCATACACCTCCATATACACACAAACTCTTTCTACATGTACACCAACCAAATGTACACACCAGACTTAAAATAAAAGAAAAGGGGGCTAGGAGACTATTTAAAGCTGGCACTTATAACACTATTGATTTGAGTCTTTTTCCTCTTCTCTAAAACATGGCTCTCTCAATGTCATTCTTTGGCTCACAAGTATAGTGAGTCATTTTAAGTGAAAAATCTATTTTATTGAAGAGAGTTTGTCTTAAGATAAAAGATGTTCAGAAGGAAATCTTTCATTAATACAACCAGGCAAGGAATGATGGGTGGTGGAAGTGAGTCACCAGCTAAGTATTGTCCACTGTGAGATTAGAGAGCATTCACAAGATGAGCGGAATGGGAGAGAACATAGAGATGAAGGAATGGCCATTTTATCTGACAGGGAAGGTGTTCTGGTGTAAGAACATAGATTCTTCCTGATTCATTGGAGGTACAAACTCTTCTGGGTATGATCATCCTGCTGTTCCCTGGTGAAGATGCCTGCAGAGGGATGAAGGCGTAGCATTGGACCAAAGATATATAGCATGGACTAACATTAGGGGGCAGCACTCGTGGCATGGATTTTGGTCTGGAGATAGACAGTCCTAAGGGCAATGATGTTTACTATGGATTTCCCAGGCTATGGCTGAGACAAAAGAAAGAGGCAAAGGGAAATCTGAAATTTAGACTTTGGGTTGTTACCTACCATTCTGCTAAACTCGTCAGAAAACCCGTAGAACTAAACGTTCAGTCCTTAACAGTATAAGTGATTTAGAAATGTCTGAAAAGCATCAACTTCCAAGATTATTTTTAAAAACAACAGAATTTAAAATAAATGTTATTAATGTTCAGATTAATTTCCATCACAGTTAATGAGACAAAACTGATAGAAACTCCTAACACTGGTTTTACCATGCAGTTGAGGAAGAATAGGGCTGTAGGACAGAAAATGTTTCATTATATTTATGGCAGTATGAGATGACTTTTTTTGCCAGAAATTTTGCTGGAGTAACTGGACCATAATGAATTCTTTCCCTCTGGATGGTCTAGGATTTAAGTGTAAGACAGTGATAGCTGACACATAGTGAGCCTTTCAGTACTATCTAGTTACAATTTGAATATCAGCCAGAATATTCACTTTTGTCTAGCAAAGTGCAACATCTACAAGTCTATCTGAAACTCCTCACGTTTCCATTTCCTGCTTACTTCAAAGAGATTTAAAAGCATGCAACTAAAGGACTCCCTTTCTCCTGGCCATATGCAGAGTTGCTAAGTGTAGCTATCAACATATATTTCCTTTGTAGGCTATGAAATTATCCCATCCAACATTAGTGTAGAAATTGTTAGTAACAGCATCAGAATCAAAAGATGTCTCTTTCATTTTCTTTTTTTTTTTAATTGCTTATTTTGTTTATTTACATTCAAATGTTTCAAATCCCCTTCCTGGTTTCCCTTCCAAAAACCCCTCATTCCACCT
This sequence comes from Mastomys natalensis, assembly GCA_021653895.1. NCBI lineage: Eukaryota > Metazoa > Chordata > Mammalia > Rodentia > Muridae > Mastomys > Mastomys natalensis. The sequence continues at coordinate 35,896 of JAJTUV010003268.1, read as the reverse complement.
CCCCATCACACTGCCTCCACAAGGGTGCGCCCCCACCCACTTGCCCACTCCTCCCCACCTCCCTAGCATTCCCTTACACTAGGACATCAAGCCTTCACAGGACCCAGGGCTTCCCCTCTCATTGATGCCAGACAAGACCATTCTCAGCTACATATGCAACTGGAGTCTTGAGTTCCTCCATGTGTATTCTTTGGTTGGTGGTTTACTCTCTAGGAGCTCTAGGGTGTCTGATTGGTTGATATTGTTGTTCTTCCTCTGGGGTTGCAAACCCCTTCAGTTCTTTCAGTCTTTCTCCATTGGGATCCTCTTGCTCAGTCCGATAGTTGGCTGCAAGCATCCACATCTGTATCCATAAGACTCTGTCAGAGCCTCTCAGAAGACATCCATATCAGGCTCCTGTCAGCAAGTACTTCTTGGCATCAGCAAGTGTAAGGGTTTGTTGTCTGCATGTGGGATGGATCCCCAGGTGGGGCAGTCTCTGGAAGGCCTTTCCTTCAGTCTCTGCTCCACTCTTTGTTCCTCCATTTCCTTTAGACAGGAGAAATTCTGGGTTAAAATTTTTGAGAAGGGTGAGTGGCCCCATCCCTCAACCAGGGGCCATGCCTAACCTCTCCATATGGTCTCAACAGGTTCTCTTTCACCTTTGTTGGGTATTTCAGCTAATGTCATCCCGTTGGGTCCTGGGAGCCTTTTGCTTTCTTGGCATCTGGGGCTTTCTGGTGGCTACCCCATTCCCCATCTCCCATTGCTACACACCTCTGTTCAATTTCCTGACCCTCTCTTCATGCATCATTTTCCCTTCCACTCGTAGAGATAGTAACTCCTCAATTTCAATCAACTCTCATAGACCTGGCTTCACATCCCCTGACTTACCTGAGACCACATGTTAAATAGTACTGCAGTTTTTTTGTTTGTTTGTTTTGGTTTTGTTTTTTTGTTTGTTTGTTTGTTTGTTTGTTAAGTCTCTGGAAGTCTTTTTCACTGAGGATAGTATCCTCCTAGGGGTAGTACTTGCTCTGGGACTGCTGTTGAATTTCAGCAGAGCTGCATGGAACAGCAGAAGGAATGGGCTGTGAAGGATTCGACTTTGCACTCACGAGTTGCAAGACTCTTGAGCATTGCACTTAACATCTTCACATTTCGTTATTCACATGGGAATTTTAGTAGTTGCTATGCTCACTTCAAATTGCATGGTGCAAGGATGTGCCTATCCAAGCCAACCTCGAAGATGTAAAGTGTCATAAAACCTCAGGTTATGATAATTACAAATATGCAATCGTGTGTCCTTAAAAGCATTCTCTAGGTCAGTTGCCATTTTATAACCCTCTCTCCCCAAAAATGTAGGATTGCTTCTGGCATGTTTGTTGGCCTGTGACTGGCAAGCAATTACAATGAATAATTCCATTTTAGGAGAAGATAATAAAACGTGATATCGTAACTACCCACACAACCTCAAAAGTATTTATGTTTCCTCTAATAACCTGGTGCAATGCTGTTAATCCTGAGGAAGCTAGCCTGGCAGGTGCCTGGGAGCTGAATCCTCACATTCTCTCATTGTTTGCTGACTCTTCCACAGGGAAGCCTCCAAGATATTAAAATGCAATGGCCCTGCTCTATTTTTAATTACATTTAGTTTATTAGAGGAACAATCAGATGCATATCAAACATTGGTAACTGAATTCTCCATTGCCTCAGTGAGAGCCTGAAACATCTATCATACACAAAAATGAGTCACAGGGAGAAAGCTCTTCACCAAGAGAAGGCAAGGCACAATTTAAAAGACTTAAGGAAATGTGACACTCCCAGAGGGACCCAATTCTTCACTGATAACTTCCTCTTCGATCCAGTTAACCTTTCAATTCTAAAACTCATCATCATAAACTCTATATGAAGAAGTAGGGGAGTATATCCCAGGATGGAAATTGCAAACTTCTTTCTTTCATATTAAGCCAAATCATCAGGAAGAAGCCCTAAATGTGCAACATATAATATTTCCTTTGGAAAAAAAAAAACTGTTGGTTGAAAAGTATCAACAAACATACCTCTCATGGTTCTGGAAAAAAATGGGCGCATTCTTTGGTTGGTTAAATCAACCCACTTCCTTTCAATACATACAGCACTACCAAAGCTGTAATTTCATGCATTATTATGTACAAATGGAATTTAAAAATGCCTTCCATTTTATGTATATAAAAAGGTATATACCACAAAAGAAGAAGAAGAATATATTTTTCACATTTATCATAAGTTGTTTCTGAATCCCGTTTGTGAATTGAGTTTCTACTTGGGCAAGTGGCCATTATCATTAATCACACAGAGCAGCCGGAGCACAGTGGAGTGTGAAGTGTAGATTGTCTTTCCTCCTTCCTTCTGTGTTGAGAACGGGGCTGTGTCATTGTTTCCAAACACTGGGTAGAACTATTGCTAAGTTCAGATGCAAACAGGGCAAATAGCTGAAGAAAGTTGAGAGAATGGATAGAATAGGCTGGGGCTGCTGGGTTGAAAGAAGCAAGCATGCCAGTGTGTGCATATTTTGTTTGTTTGTTTGATTTTAAATATTAAGCAGAATACTTAGATTTCTCATTCATTGTCATGAAAGCCTACTTCAAAATAAAATGAAGACTTAATGACACACGTAAAAAAATTAAATAGTACTTGTAAAAAAAAATCTTATGATTTTATTCTATGTTATAGCTTTAGAAATACTGGAAAAGTTAGCAAACATGCTCAAAGTTTTGTCTCACTTTGCTATTATTTGCTCGCGATGTTACAGAATGACAACTTGCTTATTTCTCATTCCTTACATTTACTCCATTTGAGAAATGTGCTTATTTTTGTAGTCTCACTTCCATAGTCCTCAAAAATGACAAGGGTAGATTAATTTTTTAACTTTTAATTTTTATAGAATTACATTTCCCCCTCCCTTTTCCTCTATTCAGTCCCTGTCATATTGTGGTTCTGAGTTCTGCTTCCAACCTGGGGTGTCCAAATATCACTGCACACCAGGTGGGAAAGGATGAAGCAGATCCCAGAATGGGTGGGGTCAGCAGGATTTCTGTCCGACTGTGATGGGGGTGGAGGGCAGTGACCTTCTTAGAGTATTTTAATGTTACAGCTCTTTTCATCAGCATTTAGCTCTGAGGATAATATTCAGTGAAACAGATTGGCCATATTTTTTATTCAGAGAAAACAATAGCTATATAAACTTTGGAGAATAAGGAAGGGTTTTTCAGGTAAATATAATCTGGCTTAGAGTTTTTTTAATTATTAATTATTTTATTTGTTTACATTTCAAATGTTATCCCACTTCCAGGTCTCTCTTCCATGAACACCCCATCCTCTCCCCCTCCCATTTACCTCTAAAGGGTCCTCCCCCACACGCACACCCACTCTCACCTCATCCCTTTAGCATCCTCTTCTCTGGGTCATCATGCCCCCACAGGACCAAGCACCTCCCTCCCACTGATGTAATATAAGGCAGTCCTCTCTCAGTTTCATATGTAGCAGGTATGGCTCTTTGATTGGTGGTTTAGTCCCTGAGAGCTCTGAGAGGTCCAATTAGTTGATGCTAACCATGAGGTTGCAATCCCTTCAGTTCCTTCAGCCTTTCCTCTAACTCTTCCACTGGGGTCCTCTGTTTAGTCCAACGGTTGGCTGTGAGTATCTTCATCTGTCTTAGTCAGGTGCTGGCAAAGCTTCTTAGAGAACAGCTATACCAGGCTCTTGTCTGCAAACATTTCTTGGCATCAGCAAGAATGTCAGGGTTTGGTGTTTGGAATGGATTGCACTGTAAGGCGGTCTCTGGATAGCCTTTCCTTCAGTCTCTGCTCCATTTTTGTCCTAGACACCAGGCATGGGAATAGCTGAGGCTTAAGTACTGGAAATGCCTCATTTGCATGGAGAGGCATTCCAGGTGCTTGCTGGGCAGGTTCTTATCCCTGAGAAAGGAAGTTGAACCTGTAATTTCACCAAGGACTATGCAACATTTCTCAGGTAGAGGATATGGAGTCAGTCTCCCAGATAAGATCAGAGAGAGAAGAGGAAGCCCCGATGGAAAAGGATGTCCTCCATTTTGCACAGAGCTCATGGTGCTGTCAAGTAATGATGGACTATGACCTTAATAGCAGGGTTTCCCACACCATATACACATCCTTGTTCTGATTCACTTCATGCTCCATCTTTTCATTAATTATATTATATGCATATATCTGAATATATTTTATATATTTAGGGATATAACCTGCTCACTCTGTGTAGCACTTATATGTGGTTTTTGTTTGTTTGTTTGTTTGTTTGTTTTGTTTTGTTTTAGATATAACCATTTGGTAGTAGATAACCAACTGGTGTGCTCTTCCTGAGGAAGACTACTTCTCCCACTTTCAACATTCCTTAGTTGTCTGGAGTTTTTTGTTGTTATCATTTTGCTTTTTGTTTGTTGTTTTTATTTGTTTGTTTGTTTTCTAGTACAGTTTAGTCCTCATGTAGCTTTCCTTATTGTTTTAAATGTCTGTTGGTGTTATCCTTGCTTAGTTCATGTTTGGGAAGTAATATTTGTGAGACCTTATAGATGTAGCCTCCTAGGAGATAGTATCTTAAAGAAACTTGGTGACATTCTGGCTCTTACAATCTTTCATTTGGACAGGGTTCACAATTCCCCATTTTGATTGGTTTTGGTTTTCTCTGGTAGGTTCTGTTGGAAAGACACATGTTTGCAACCTAGGGGAAGGTTAGTTCAGTTCTGATGCCAGAGCCACACAAGATCCTTGGATCATGTTTAAGATTTGAGACATTACAGGAACAATAGAAAACTGCTAGATGGCTGATGTAAAGTAAACAAGTACGTTCTCACAGAAATAAAGGGGACAAATTCTGCTAATGGAAAGAAAGTATTAATCCTACAAGTATCAGGTGATAATTTTACATAGCTGTATAAGCTTGACAGCATGACTTCTATCTTTTCTACCTATACCTTGAGAACAGCTTATACCAATATTCTGCTCTGGACTGGTTTTGAGACCTGCTCCATGGACAAGAATACATACCACGTACTATAAACCTGGCCCAAAACTTATGACTTGAAAATGTCACAGCCTAAGGGACAATTCTCACACTTTTGTTGTTTTGCTAAATAGATAATTGATGAAACTGACTTCTAAATTTTCATATTGAATAGTCAGAAGTGTTGTCAGTGAACAATGAACAGTTATTACGGTGTTTTACAACTGAAGAAAGTGGTGAGGATAAGTAAGTCTTAAGTGCTCAATACTAATGGAGACATCTACATCACTCCTTCCAAGGCTACAGAACATCATGCAAGAGGAGATAGACAGAATTCAAGTGTTGACAGATGAAGATGGACACTAAGAATCTCTGTCTTCTGGTATGACATGACCATCGCCATCACAAAGACACAACAGCTGACTGGGCAAGATGCAGAAAAAACAATTAAAAATAAAAAAAGATAGGGATGAGAGTAGGACCAGTTTTTAAGAAGGGAAATGAGGACAGTGGACAGAAAGAAGGTAATGATGACCAGCTATGATCATAAAGCATTCTATACATGTGTGTAACTGTCAAAAACTTTTTTAGACCTTTCCTACCACTGAAAAGATAAAAACAGAGACAGCAGAAGGACTGCTTATGCACCAGTTAAATAATAGTTGTTTGAAGACAAAAGAAGAAGAATGGCAAAAATAAAACTAAGAAAGGAAGGAAGGCATAAAGATAACAGGAAAACTGTAGCACAATGTGATGATTTATATTATGCTTGGTTCAGGAAGTGGCACTATTTCGACGTGTGGCTCTATTGGAGTAGGTGTGTTACTGTCAGTATGAGCTTTAAGACCTTATCCTAGCTGCCCAGATGCCAGTATTCTGCTAGCCATCTTCAGATGAAGATGAAGAACTCTCAGCTCCTCCTACACCATGCCATGTTCTCACCTTGATGATAATGGACCAAACCTCTGAATCTGTAAGCAAGTCTCAATTAAATGTAGTCATTATAAGAGTCACCTTGGGCATGGTATCTGTTCACAGCAGTAAAACCCTAACTAAGAAGTTGGTACCAGGGACTGGAATATTGCTGTGACAGACCTGGCCATGCTTTTGTTTGGAGGAATGTGGATTTGGGGACTTTGGATTTGGAAAACATGGAATCCTTTAAATGGGGCTTAATGGGCCATCCTAGTAGGAATATGGAAAATTTTGTTACTGAGAGTAATTCGAACTGTGCAGACCTGGCCCAAGAGGTTTCAGAGGAGAAGAATTTCAGTATGTGGCGTAGAGACTGTTTTTCTGGTCTTTGGGTAAGAATGTGCTGCTTTTTGCCCTTGTCTGAAGAGTCTGCCTGAGGCTAAGGTTAAGAGATTTATATTAATTGCATTGACAAAAGAAGTCTCAAAAAAGCCCAGCAGAGACTTTGTTCTCTGGTTAAATCTCATGAAGAGCATTTTGAACAGGAGTAGCAAGCTTAGAAAGGAAATAAGTAAAATATATGGTTTGAATAGTAAAGGGGCTCCAGGAAGTGAAATGGAGCTGAATCCTGTGTAATGGAGATAACAGATTAAGAAATTTTGGGTCAAGATTCTCCCCAGCTAAATTAAGATCCTGGCATGGTGGTACACACCTTTAATCACAAAGCCAAACAGATCTCTGAGTTCAAGGCCAGCCTGGGACAAAGCAGGTTCTACGTAAAGAAAAGCTTAAATCTAGGCATGGTGGTACACACCTTTAATCACAGAATTACAGGAGACAGAGCCATGAAGATCTTTGTGTTCAAGGTCAATCTACAGAGCAAGTTCCAGGACATCCAAGCTTAAGTAGTGAAGGAGTTAGAAAACAAAAAGCTGGTGATAATGTAATAGAACAAGGGGACCATGGTCCAGCTCCTTCAAGCAGCAGAACTTGGCAGCTTCAGCCATGTGGCTCTGGCTTTAGAATGAATAATAGAAGGGACTACTGGGACAATTGATGCTGGTTAACTGGAGCTAAGAAATTAGTGGTGATTAAGAAGAGATCAGCATCACTGAAGTGAAATAATTCTTGGGAGTGTTTTCTGAGAGCACAAAGAAGCTGTCTTCCAGAGATAGTCAAGATTGTATCTCATGCTGCAGTTAGACTTGGTAATATATAAGAGTCACCCAGGTGGTACTGGTTTTGAAGGCATGAAGGATTCATGAAGAACAGCTGAGGTTTCGAGCTATGAGAGGTCATGGAAGGTCATTGGGGAAGGTACAAACTCGGTTGCAGTTGATAGCCCAGGACTGGAGGGGTCATGCAAAGGAGTTGAGGCTTGGTACCATGAAGAGAGACTATGAGAGGCTATTGGTGAAGCCTTGTTGCAGCAGAAGACCCCAGTGTATTGGAGATGCCAATACCATGGGATGATCTCAAAGAATAGCAGCAGCAGTGGAGTGGATCAACCTGAGCTTATAGTGTTACAGAGGCAGAGCTGAAGAAGTGACACCATCCCTTTGGAGGAGCCCAGAAAATCATGTGTGGATCCAAGACATTGAAACAAGAAGCTGTAACATTGAAGTTGCCTTGGAGTCTCCAAGATGTTCAAAATGCCAGAGCCGTGGGTTATCTCTGAGGAAAACTGCTAACAGGAAGTGGAACAAGCCCAAGAGAAAGAAGTTTGTTGCAGTCAACAAAGATGAAAAAGAAGTTGGGGATCTGAAGACATCTTTAACATCAAACATCAAGATGCAGTTTTTGAGTTTTCCCATCTGGTTTTCTACCTTGCTTTGGGGATTACAGTTAAGTGATTAGATGGATATCAGAAGAGACCTTGAACTTTGGACTTTTAACATTGTTGAAACTGCTATAGACTATGGGACTTTGGAAGTTGGAATAAATGTACTTTTTTATTATGCTATGGATAGATATGTGCTCCCCACCCCCGTAGACTCATGTATTTGAACAAGCCTATGGGGGCCCGGGAGTAGAATGTGATAGTTTGTATATGCTTGGCCCAGGGAATGGCACTATTAGAGGGTGTTCCCTGTTGGAGTAGGTGTAGCCTTGTTGGAGTAGGTTTGTCACTGTGGGTGTGAGCTTTAAGACCCTCATCCTAGCTCACTGGAAGATGTAGAATTCTCAGCTCCTCCTGCATCATGCCTGCTGGGATGCTACTGTGTTCCTGCCTTGATTATAACGGACTGAACCTCTGAACCTGTAAGCCAGTCCCAATTAAATGTTGTCCTTATAAGAGTTGCCTTGGTTATGGTGTCTGTTCACAGCAGTAAAACTCTAAGAGATACTTCAGTAACAATGTGGATTTATCTACCACCTAGCCATAGCCATTTCTCTGGTTGTTTGAATAAATTATAGCTTCATTAAATTTTACTAGACTTTTTTTGTTTAGTTTTGTTCCAATCTGTTTTTTTCCTCAAACCATGTAGACTTACATTTCCTTTTTCTCTTTCTAAAGAAATATATTCATTTATTTCCAGTGTTACAGAAGAATATTTAAGATTGGGTAATTTAGTTTTAAAAACAACTTTATGTAGCCTAAATATTTAAAGGTTCTCCAAACGGCATGGCTCCGTCCCTGGTGAAACCCCTCTGGCTATGGCACATCATGATGGACACCATCATGAAGAAGCACATGTGCACAGGAGAGATAGGAAGCCCAAGAAAAGCCAGGTTCAAGCCTTGTTAGTTTTGGCTTTGCGTATATGGTTTGTTTATTTATCTATTTGTTTGTTTGTTTAATAAAGGGAACAAACTGAGTGCCCATGGAAACTACATTAATACCTTCTACTGACAGGACTCCCAGTGACAGGTCATTCAGTTCTACCTTCTACACTGACACAACGAAGACCAGCTTCCATACACATGAACCCCCCAAAACGGCAGTAGATGACATCTTTGTGAATTGAGTGCTCATCAATTTCATGTTTCTTCCTATTCTTTTACTGCATAAATTAGATTTGAGTCCTGTAATTTATTATTTTGCTGGTGGTTATATTTCATAGAAATGACACAAAATATTACATTTTATTCTGTTACATATTTTTCACTGAATAGTGAATCACTAGTATTTAGAAATTTCAATATTTGATATTTATTCTTTTGAAACACTGTGTATACTAGTATGATAATTAAAATATTTAGATTTATATTTTCAGTGTTAAGCAATTTAAATGTTTTCAGTTTCAGTTAATTAGTGAAAACAGAGGTCATAAATTTGAAGGAGAGTCAGGAGAGATATAAGGAAGACTTTGGAAAGAGAAGGGACAAATGTAATTATAGTAAAATCTCAAAAACCTGAGACTTCAGTGGAACACTTTTGCATCTCATGCACAAGTGCTATGACTTTGTCCACACATATCTCAAGAAGCAGAACTTCATGGTTGTATTACACCTCAGCTCATTGAGAAGTGCTAACTTACTCTCTAACAAGGGTTTTACTTTTTTGCATCAACTGAATTGCAGATATGCAAATAGATCACCAAGTCTATGCTAATATCTAGTTGTGTCAATTGTTGCTAATCAGATGGACACTGAATGGTAATAATTGTGGTTTTTACTTTACTTTCTATTACAAGTTTATAATGCATATGTACCATGCTGGGATTCCTATTTTGAAATATTTCTATTGTGTTGTTGTTTTGAAGTAATTCTTAGTGTTTTGTCAGTTAGATATATTATAAAGTCTATTTTCCTCAAGGTTTTTCTTTTACTTAGTGGATCTTTTCCTGGTCCTAATTATTATAGATCTTGGTAACTCATAAAATCTCCCTACCTTATCATAGAAAATTATTTGTCATACACATTTTACATGTAAATTTTAGAGTTAACACTTCTAATTACAGAGAAGAACCAGTTGGTAAATATGTTTACTTCATAATTTGAAAAACACCATGGTGTTGCATTATGCTGACATTTTCTAATCATAAACAAGTGTAAGGCTTTTCATCTGTTTAGGTCTTTTATATGACCTTTTATTGCTTTGCAGTTTTACCCTCAAATGTGTGAATGCTTATAATCAGGATTTTTTCCCTGGATAATATAATTTTTACTGCTCTTGTGAACTGAAGCACTTATGCTTTTCAGCCTCTCATTAGCCCTGTCACCAGCATATAACTGGTCACTATCAGATCAGGTTTTTACAGATGAACTTTAACCCAGGACCTAAAACCTAAAACTTTCCTAAAGAATATCAACTCTTTAATACGTCTAAGACTGGCAAAATTTTAATGCTTTATAAATTATCATATCTGAAAATAACTTGTTGTTTCCAAAATATACTTTGTATTTGGGATGTGTATGATATGATGATTAGTTTATATTATCAACTCTAGGATCATCTGAGAAGAAAGTCTCAATGCATTCTCTAGATCACATTGGCCTTTGAACACGTCTATGGTGGTTTCTTGACTATACTAATAGGTGGAGAGAGGCTTGCTATCACTATGGATGGCACCATTCTGAGTCTGAGTGCTGCACTATGTATGACTTGAGAAAGAAAGCTAAGCGGTGACATATATGCATTTATTGTTCTCTAGGCTCTTGACAGTACATGTGAGTAGATGCTCCAAATTTCCTCCTCGACTTCCCCACAGTGATGAATAGCAACCCGGGACTATAAGCCAAACAAATTGTTTCTCCCTTTGGTGATTGCTTTTGTGATGGTATTTATCATGGCAACAGGAAGTAAAACTAGTAAGAATTTCTATCACTTTATATTTCTTCTTGTATGCTGCCTGCTAATGCATTGGTCATATTTCTACTATTGTTTTCTTTTTATTTTCCTTTGCCTTTGCTAATTTTAAGACCACTTTTTTATGATGGATAGACTATAAAACAGAACCCTAATCACATTTCCTTCTATATTTACATTTTTATAGAATCCTGGTTCTCTTTTGATGGATAGAAGCCATCTCTCTCACTAAATTTTGGATCACTCATATTGAGGCAAAACAGCTGCCATATCATGGAACATCTTCATAGAAAGGACCTAGACAGGTAGGGAAACTTGGGACAAGTCTTTAGAATCATACCACAGTAATGTGAGTGATCAATTTTTTTTAAAAACTTCAGACAACTGTGGAAACCATTAAAGCTTAATATTTTGAGTCTAAACTGGTCAGAAGTAAACATGGTATCAGAATGTCCCATATATAACTAAAGTCTACAAGGTAGTTTGAAATGTGAGGCCCCACATGAGCAGTAATAACAAAGGCAATCGACACAGGAGGGCTATTCAAAGATGAAAATTTTTATATGGAAATGTAATGTGAAATTGGAAAGAATGTTGATCAATAGGAAAATTTTTGATGAGCAAACAGGAAAAATTTCATGATGTGAGAAGTAATATTGGCATAGTTGATTAAAGAAAGCAAGGTCTAGCTTATTATTTAATTTTTAAAGGTTTATTACAAATGAAAAAGTGTATTTGAATGTCTGCTAAACTTTTTTGAATACAAAGAAAGACCTATACACATTTTTACATGCTTTTAATGCTCACATCACTATTATAAGATTCTGAAGTAGTCTAGTGAAGTTTAAACCAGATATTGCCCTTGCTCTTAATGAAAAAATAATACTTTTAAATTTCTTCTGAAAACCAGTTGATAAAGAATTAAGAAACATAAAAGGTATAATGTGTATGAATGTATTTGTGTCTGTACACAGATTTTTTTAATTTAATTTTTTTATTTATTGTTTTTTTTACTTATTCACTTTATATACTGCTCACTGCCCCACAATCACCCTCTCCCACAATCCTTTCTCCAATTCCTTCTTTCCTTCTCCTCTGAGTGAGTGGGGGCCCAATGAATAACCCCTCTGGCACATCAAGTCTCTGCAAAGCTAGGCTCATCCTCCCCAACTGAGGTCAGACAAACAGCCCAGCTAGAAGAACATATCCTACATACAGGCAACAGCTTTCTGGAGAGTCCCCACTCCAGTTGTTTGGGATGTACATTAAGGTCTAGCTTCACATCTGCTACATATATGAGGGTAGGCCTAGGTCCAGCCAGTGTATGTGCTTTGGTTGGTGGCTCAGTCTCTGAGATCCATAAAGGTCCACATTAGCTGACTCTCTTGGTCTTCCTGTAGAGTTCCTATTCCCTTAGGGGCTGCAATCCTTTCTCCTATTCCTCAATAAGAGTCCCCAATCTCCATCCACTGTTTGGCTGTGTCTGTATCTGTCTGAGTCAGCTACTGGGTGGAGACTCTCAGAGGATAGCCAAGGGAAAACGACTGAAATGCTATATTTTTTTGAAAGGGATCATAATCAACCAATTATTTCTGAAAATATTGTAGCACTCCAAGGGAGTAAGATGCTTTATTATTGCTAACATTAGCTTATTAGATAATGCTGATGACATAAAAATAGATTTTAAATTTTGGATCATGGAAAAGGCCATTAAAAATAATTGCTTTAATTAAAATAATCAACTCTGGATAAGTAAGATGGCTCAGCAGGTAAATGCATTTGCTGATAAGCCTGACTACTTAAGTTCAATCCCTGGGATCCACATGGTGGAAAGATAGAAGCAGCCCTCCCATGTTGTCATCTGACCATACATATGTGTGGAATGGTGTATGCATATGTGTCTTCGTGAATAACACCACACACATTAATAAATCAACAAATGTAATGTTCATTCAATTCAGCTGTCATTTAAACTAAAGGGTTTTCATTTGTTATGGGAGATAACTGGATGCTTTCTGATTAGATTTTTTATTCTACAGGAGGAAAACTCATGGCTGGTACTGTAAATCTGGTCAAGAACCCATGTCTAAGAATTTCATAAGCCGTGTTATGAACCAACTATTATTCCTTTCTTAAATTGATATAGTATCAAGGTACTCCCTAAATCCATACATCTACCCCAATAGATGAATGCACCTCTCAGACTGGATTAGAGAAGTCTCTTTGTGCACTGGACAGTGGTTAACACAAAGCTCACATTGGTCAAAGTGTAGAGGATAAGTGTCTGTGGAATGATTAGCTACAAATGAGATATATATCATTTCCACACTGTAAATCATATAAGAGGCAGAGGTCATGGAAGACCAGTGCAAAACAGTATCTCTCTGGATATGACAGGACCAGATGTCTTCACTCAGAAATGATAGCAGCTCTGTTTTCTACACAAGTGTAAGCCATTCAACATCCCAGCATAGAGGAAGGAGGTGCTCATGAGTCCCTACACCTAGCTGCAGAGCTATTGAGAGTTAAGGGCTATTAGAGGAGGAGAGTCTATATTTTTGAAAGATGTGAGGACTGATAGGTTAACCATAATCCAGTGGATACCCCCCCCGCACTATAAGCATATAGAAAGCACAAACTGGACTTAATGAGTTATGTACATATATAAGGAAAACATGTGCTTGGTATTGGGTGGTTGTGTGGGGGAGGATATAATCAAAATGTATTATAAGTATATATGACATTCTCAATGAATTAATAAAATAATTATATATTTTTAAAAACCAATGTTTTGTCTCAGTGTTATCTTTTAAGAATATGACACCCTCTGACCCTGACAAATTTAAAATGAGATACATCAGATTACAGTGCTTACCACAGAAACAATTCAACACCATATTGATATATTTGCAGAAAATGAGAGTGCCCACAATAACATACTCCCCAAAAAGTAAAAGATTTCTCTCCAATCACTTCATAGATGGAATGTAAGAGAAATCATGCAAAGGTGACATCAAACTGCAGCAGTTAATGTACAATGTCACTGATGACAGAAAGTGAATGCAGAATTGTGTAAATCTCTGAATATTTACTTACTCCAGCAAAGTTTCAAAAAAATGGAAAGGCCAACATAGCAGAAACTTGGAAACAACTTAGAGAAATTAAAATATAGATGAAACATCAGACAAGCCATCAGTTTGATTATAGACAAATGAAATTCATTGACAATGAAGGTTACAGTAGGTGATTAATCTTGGTCAAAATGTCCAGCAGCAGTGGTATGGACCCCCCAGTGTTCTGTGTTCCCAAATGAAAGACACACACACACACACACACCAGCCTTCTATTTTAAAATGCCTTAAACAGCTCGATGGTTAGGCCACTTCCACATTGCTAACTCCTTCCCTCTGATACTCCTAAGTTATTACTTACTAAAAACTATATTCTATCTTCACTGCCCAAGATGTAGTGATGGGGGAGTACCCGGGGGCTGCTCTTCCCTTATCTTACATGATTGTTATGCTCTCTCTTTTGTAACTCTCAAGCCTGTATCTTATTGCTTTCTAGACATGTGTATTCTAAATCCTCCTTCCTCTCTCAGTTCCTTTGCCTGCAAATCCTAAAGTCCTGCATCTGTCTCCCTACCCAGACATTGTCCGCTGGCAACTTCATTTACCAATCAGAACCAACTCGGGCAGGGACCTTCAGCATCTTACATGTGGGAATTCTTCTGTAATTTTGGGAACTCAATTAACATAATATAAGCATTAAACTAAATCCACAACCCCAAAGACAGAGGAAGGGAAAAAAATTAAAAATTAGAGCATCAATCCACTATTAAGCTGATCAAATGACCATCTAAGATACAAAATCATCACACTGTGTCAGAATAGCATGACATCACATAGGAAATGCATGACAGCCACTAGCATAAGTGGATGGCTTCTCTTTTCACTGGTGTCCACCTCATCTCCACGGGGGAAAATGCTCCCTCCTAGAGGTCTTGCTCTTGCAGTTAATGTTCTTAGATATTCATAGACCTCTGACAGAATCTGTTTATTCTTCCCAAGAGTCATAGCCATAAACAATAATAAGTTACCCTTCTGAAGAGGAAACATAAGTTTTCTTTGGAAAGTCAGCTAGATGGTGTTTTTCTGGGGCAAACACATGAAGGAATGTTTAGCTGAAGTAGACATAGGTGAAAGGCTATGGCAGACTCATGAAGGAACATTTAGTTAAAGCAGACACAGGTGAAAGGATGTTTTGCTAAAGCAAGAATGTGAAAGGATATGTGATAAATTCTTTGCTATTAACACACATGTATTGGTTCGCTTTACATTGTATAGTTGAGCTCATTTGTTGGGACTCCATAAAGAGAAACACACCAAGAAACTTCTGGTACTGTGTTACAATTTCTTGCCACTTCTGTGGACACAGGCTGATTGGCAGAGTATTGTCAGCTGAGACAGACATACATGCTAAGATGAAACATATGCTGAGGCAAGATCCTTGAGGACACATAATGTTTGGAGGGAGTATAAATAGAATTCAATGGACAGTGATGGAGGCTGAGCTTGGCTTGCTTATAGAGATAGTTGTGCAATGCTTGTTGGTCTCTCATCTTTGCTGATCTTTGCTTTATTGAGAGATGCACAGCTGAGAACTTTTTCTGGCATCCCTTGTGACCCCTCCTGCTGACTAGCGCAGAGGCTGAGGTCTGGCTGTATCTACTAGGTAGTGCCACTGCTGCTGATTCATGTTTGCTATCCCAACTCTACCGAACTGGACTGCTGGCAAATCCATAAAGTGTTTGGGTGTAATCAAGCTGCTGCTCCTGGCTCCTATAAACTGAACTGCTCCAAAGAACCCATTCTAAATAGGTCCACTTCCCCTATATCCTTTCTTTCCCACTACCTCTGGTGGGTGGTGGGCTAAAAGGGAGGTTAAAGCATTTAAGAACCATCATTAAAAGTGGTCTTTGAAAAAATTAAACCTACGCCCTTCTAAGATTATGAAGTTGAGACATAGATGTTCAGAGTTAAATGTTTCCTGTTTTCTATGATTCTATTGGAGAAAAATCTATACAAATGCTGTTATTAGTAAACAATATCAACTGCTTACTCTTGTACCTTTAAGGAATGAATAATATCAAGTCAATTTAAGATACTATTTCTCCCAGCAACCATGTTAATCCACAAAGACCTTATGTAGTAGCGAGAACTAACTGTACCTCATTAGCTTTATCAGTTCCACAGAAAACGATACATTGTTATCTGGAATAACCAGAGACTTGAGAGCCGTTTTGTGAGGTTCAAACTTAACATTTTATGATGTAGCATTTCTACTCATGAGAACATGCTAAGAGCAAGAAAAATAAAGAAGCAGGGAAATCCTTCTGTATGTGGATGACTTCAAAACTTTGAAATGGACATGAGGGAAACAAATAATTTTCAAACAAAAGAAATGCGAGAAATGTTTACAATATGGATGCAGCCTCCCAATGAGACTTTTAAACAAGTTCAATAACAGGAAGTTGCAAAAGTAAAACTGAATTTCATTATACAGGATTCAACAAAAGGAATAACATTAATTCTATAAGACAAATGTAATGAAAACCTTAATTTTTTGAAAATGTGAAAAATGATTGCGTGAACTCAGTTGTATGCATGTACAAGTCTCTAAAACATTATCTTAGAGAAATGCATGAAGCTAATATTTACCTGACTATTGAATGGTAAAATTTATAATGTGAATATAATATAAATTATGCACATTTCTATCAGTTTTGTCCCTATTTTTCCTTTGGTAAAATTGTTCTTTACTGTTTAAAGATTTAGCATATTCTATTTGTGAACATTCTGTTTATTCTCCTATTCTCCTAGATAGATGTATAAATATGTGTGTGTGTGTGTTCAGATTCCCATGAGCACACATACCATATGCATGCACATAGAATTGTCTGAACAGTAACTCATGAGAAGTTTAGAATTGACAATGAGGAAAAGGACTTACAGATGTAGGATTGTAACAGTAAAACTTCCAAAAATATAATATACCCTGTTTGCTGAGAAAGAGCAATGTGCCAAAAGAATAGTCAGAGTAGGCAGCCTGAGGCCCAGGCAAGGCACCCTTGGGAAATGACTGTCATTTGATTCGCAGATAAATCTGCATATATTCTCACAATCATCTCATATTTTTCTATAAATAAAAAACTTTCATAAGCACAGTGAAGAAAAATTAACTTCTTTCTCTCTGTGGTTTATCCAAACTGTAAGTAAATTATTTTCCCTATCATTTTCTTTCTCCTAAATTTCTTTTGGAAATATGAAGATGAAGATGGGATATCCAAATATCTGATACCTCTGCCTGAATGTCTGGTAACAAGATGGCTGCCTCACTCAGGAAATAAGACAGATGGGCAGAATCTATTTGGTATTGCCTATATTTAATTTTGTCTAAGATGTGATAACTCTGTACATACTGGTATTAGGTTAAGTGTTTTGATTACTCAGCATAGTTAGAGAATTGGGGTCTAACCATGTGGACAAAAAGCATCCTAGTAGAAGAAACTACATTTGTGAAAAAAACTTTGGTCAATAAGAGTGTGAATTGGAGGAATCTAGTGACATGGGGTCAATATCATTATAAAAAGGAGAGTTGTGTTCGGTGTGGAGCAGTGAATGAAAGGGGAGGGAGGCACAGAGGCTCATCCAGGCTTTCCTCCTCTCAATATAAACCCATGATAGGACTTTGAGAATCTACGTGCATGTTTCTGTGCTATATAGCATACATTTCTAAATCTAATAGTAACTTGTGTCATCAATGCAGCATTATATACAATCATGAAAAAGACATACTCTGCCCACAGGCAGAAAAAACAAGGGTAAAAATGACAGGGATGGCAGAAGAGGAGGTATGATGAGGGATAGGACTTTTAGGCAGCTGTTGGAGTCTTAACCTTACAGCCAGGAAAAATACCATATAAAACGTAAGATAGAGAAATATAATTATAAGTTCTTAAGGGCATGATCAGACATACCACCAGTGTTGGGTTTAATGAACATGTTTAATGAACGGTGAACACGTTTGTAATAGTGAAATGGTCAGCCACCTGATAAAGATGATGCTTCAGTGACTCACATGCTTTGCAGCATAGAACTGAGTATGTGAGTCTGAACTGAATCAGCTTAGCCGTGTGATCAGATGGTAACTTTCTGCAGTGCTAGTCAGCCTCTTTCAAAAACAGAAATTTTTCAGTTCCCATCTGATCCTGGGATGTCCCCAGGCAGTGCATCCTCAATCTAGCTCTGGGAAGCCATGAAGGCCAGTAGCTATACTTACCAGGAAGGAGTGGGGTAAAGAAGAGACTAGAACTGAGGAAGGAAGCAATCATGTACCTGAACAAACTCTCCATAGGAAAAACCATGGGGCTGTTGCAGAAGCTAAAATTAGGACATACATCACTGTGATATGTGGCATTGAAAGTTACTGTTTCATATCCAGATAAGTTCTACAAGGGTAGAGGGGTGGGGGTTTTTATTCTCAGCCAGTGCTTGAGAAATTGAGATGCTACTTTATAAAAACTAGACCTCGATTGTTATCTATAGAGTATATAAAGAAAATCATTTTATATTCATGTGCCAGCAGCTTATACACATGAGTTTAAAATGTATGAATATATTCTTCTATATGCATATACAAACTGCATATTTACATAGAGGCAGAAATGCAAAATATAAAACAATATGATAAAATAGCAGTGTTTACCTCCAGTCTATGTGATTATACACGATTTTATTTTCCCACATTTGATGTTTTTTTCTCTAAATAAATGAACCTATTCCATACAAAGAAATAAAAATAAAATGTCATGTAAGTGTACCCTAATCAACACATGGTCATTTTAAAAATTAAATAAAAGTAGATGAATAGCTAGAAAAATTCTAGATCAGTGACACATGTCTAGTTTTAAAGCCACTGAACATGACAAACTCTACTCTGGCTTTGTAAGTAGAGCTCTTCTACATGTATGGTCACTAACTCTCTTACCAAAACTAAACAGGTGGAGACACAGAGCACCTAGTCATTGCTTTCTCTATCCTGCAGAGCAAAAATCACCCTATTTCCCTGAGTTACACATGATGTGATTGACCATGTCACTCATGGAGACATTCCTCCTTTTATTTTTTCTGATGTTTTGACTAAGAATAATTTTATATCATTGTCTTGGAAACAATTTTATCTCCCTAAATGACACTGGGATGTTATTTCTGTGGTATTTTAATTTATTGATTTAAAATTACCTATTACTTTCTTCATAAATCTTTCCTTGTGTACCGATCAAAGTGTTCCTATAGGGAAGGACAAAGAGATCTCAAAGAGATCTACCATTTTAATGAAAGGGCCTTGTATTCCCCAGCCTGAATGTGCTTTGATATCTTTCACAAATGAGTTAAAGGGCAATAAAATGTCAAAAGAAAGGAAGACAAATATCTTCCTGGATTAATGGCTGTTTCACGTCCCTCTAGGCATGCATCAGTTTTAGAAAGGCACAGGGAGGACGCTCACTGAGCGGGTCAGAGACACTAAGTAAACATGTTGCTTTCTGGGGGCCTTATTACAAACTAGTAATTAAAATAGTGAAACAAAGAACACTTATTGTTCTTTACTCTTTAAAGATTTAACATATTATATGCCTGGACATTCTGCTTAATGTGTGTGTGTGTGTGTGTGTGTGTGTGTGTGTGTGTGTGATTTCTATGGCTTCAGATCCTGAATTTATTAACTGAAAGTAATTGAACTACTAAGACGATGCTGCTGAATGCTGTAAAGAGAGGTCATTGGTTAATACACATGGGGGTGGGGAATAGGATGAAGAAAAGGCTGTGAATCATAAAATCAAAGCTGTATAAGTGACTTCTGAAAATGCTCAGACTTAATACCCAAACAAGCTTCACTTGAGACATCTCTATAATTAAGAACCATCATCTCATAAGCAAATTTGAAAGGAGACAACAAATCTAATTCTGAATTGTCCATTAGAAGTCTATCTCTGTGTGTTTATTCGTAAGAAAATATATGCTGATTGCCTACTTTCAGACAGGCACAGGGTCAGTAGTGGTGACAAGGTCAGGGCTTGTGATCTCTATTGGTGTAGTCATTCTAAAGACAATGATGGAAAATAAAACTAAACAAATAAAGGATCAAAACAATAGGGCCTGGAGCTGGGGTCCCATAGGACATGAGCACAGTGCCAACTCTTCAGTGCAAAGGCATATGAGGGAGTAATCTGGGTTGCTACCAAGTTTGGTTTCAATGTAAGAAATTTCAAAGACATTTATGTCCTCCTTCAGTGTTCATAAGGAAGATCATCAGTCCGCTAAGGTGGAGTCTGAGCTCTTTGGATAAACTGGTGCCCCTAGAACAGTTGTCTTCCACTTTTAATGTGCGTAAGATTAACTTGCTCTCAAAATGCCTGTGGAAGATTGAAGCCCTGCCTGCAGATTAGAGTTTTGGGGTTTTAATGGAATGTCCTAGAATTTGCTTTCTTGCAGTCTGATACACAAAAGCTTTGAGAACTTCTCTTCTCATAGGCTTCTCCTCAGAGGCTCAGCCTACCCAGAGTTTCCTGAAACCCTTCAATCACCAACGGCATATTATGACTAAGGTTTGCAAATAGCAACATTGATCCTGCCTTTCTCAAAGCTTTTATAGAGGTATATATACATCTGTCCATATCACCACAGTTTGCATATGGAGTGTCCTTTAAAGGCCCATGTGTTAAATGTTTGTCTTCAGGGTAGTACTTTTGGGAGGTTCAGCAACTTTAGGTAGGTGAGGCCATGTGAGAAGTCCTCACGACATGGAAAGCATGCTTCCAAAGACAGAGTATGAGACACTCATCCCACCAATCTTACTAGTTATTGCTTCTTAGATAATGGATTTGTTCCACCACACACTCCTACCATAATATGCTGCCTTACCTCAAATCAAAATCAATAATGGAACCATGTGGTCATAACCATGAACTTCCTTAACTATAAACCCAAACAAACCTTTCTCACCTAAAATGCTATTCACCTTGGGTACTTTGTTACAGTGACAGAAAGCTAACACACATATATCAGGTGAAAAACTAGTTCCTACTGGTAAGGGTTTACAGAAAGTCTCCTTAACTCTAACAAAACCAGAACTCTGAACCAACACATATGGTATAGATAGAAGACAATGAGCCAGATTTCAGCCACTCTGGCCTTGGACAGGGTTGGACAATTCACTGGAATCTAACTATTGGCATATACAGCCCTCCCTTATCCCAGGAAACAGAAACAAAATATGTTTCAAACCAGTAGGGCCCATTTATTCCACAATTAAAATAGAACTAATCTTGTCTTGTTTTTCTGTAATTTCTTAGTGCCTATGTTTATAGGTTTTGTGTTCCAATAACATGTTCCATTTTATGTGGCAGTACAGTGTATGTAACATGGTAGACAAATGATGGACATGCTCTATACATTCTAGTTATTTTAACATGGAACCAGAAACATAGAAGCTTCTTTGGGTCCTATTACAGGTTCTTCCAATAATAGTCAACCCCTCAAATTATTCAGAATTCAGTCTAAAATCCTTTTCTCCACTCATTACTTCATTGTAATGAATATTTGCATGATCAACATCTTATTGGTTAAAGATTATTAGTAACTCATAATCAGCTGTGAGTTCTGGGCCCATGTGTTTATCTGTCACCTAGATTTTGTATTTTAAACATAAGGCCAGTTTTTCCAAAAGTGAACTATAGATTTCCTTCTTTGAAAACTGTATGTACTTCATTCTCTATACCCAGCTACTTACCTCTCATTGTTTATATCCATCAGGCACTAAGCAGGAAAGGAAAACTTGTTAAATGTTTAAAGTCAGGAAAATCTAAAAGCAGGGAAATGGTTATACAGGTGATGAAAAAAAAAACAAACAAACAACAAACAAAAACCGAGGTGCTAAAGAGAAGTTGCAAAAGGCAACAGAAAGTTTTTCAGTAGTCCAGGGGAGGACATGGTGTGATGGGACTTAATAGGCTAATGGCATCTGGTAGAATCTGGATGTAGAACAAAACAGTCTGGAGCAAACTGGTGCCATGGATGACAGTCTGCACCTGCAAGGGATGCCCTGCCTTCCTTCAGTCTCCAGCTGGTGTCTGTGAGCAGAAGCCAGCTTCAGGGAGAAGACATGGCCTGGAAGGCAGAACAGAAAAGGTGACAACTAGAAATGAATCTGATGGCACAGCTACAGATACAAACCACACATTCCTAAAATTGATCGCTCATCTTCATCCAAGTTCTCGTGTTACCCTTGCAAGCTTCCAGTGTGTCCCATCCAACTCATGATCCACAGAAACAATGGAAAAAATTTTTATAATGTATTGAGGTGTGTTTCAGAGTTAGTTGTCTGCTTTCACTTTCCTATATATGCCTATTGTACATTAATGACTGCCTATTGCACTCCAGTGACAGACATGAAGACTACACTTGCAAGAGTCTGTCTGATCTAGGCATATTCAATCCATCAACCACCTCATCCTACTGCAGGCAGTGTAGATTTCAGTGAGCTTTCAGAAGATTCCAGGCCCTTTTAGTCTTTAAAGCTTTAGGTAACATCATCCTTGCTCAGCTCTTGAATGTCTGCCTTCCTAGTCTTCTAAACTGAAGACATGTTCTCAGTTATGCCAAGGTAAGTGGTGTACATAGCAGCTGCCTGATGCCTCTCTCACCTCTAACATCTTCACTCTGCTCTTATGTGCTTATTATGTACTCCTGCTTTCATAATACTAAACCTAAATAGGACCATGACACAAAGAAAGCAGACTGCTTCATTTCTACTGTACACTCTGAATTGAGCTTAGTATTGGGTACATCATAACCATTCAATACATGACTATTGAAAAGTGAATGAACCCAAAGTGGACATTCAAAGTGACTGGGAATAAATAGACTAAGAAAAATAAAATACAAACATGACATAAAAGATTTAAAATCTGTATGTGTGTATAGTATTTATATCTTTAAATAGTAGTTATTATAGAACATACAGTTAAGTATTAAAGATATTAACTAACTATGTCATAAATGCTATCAAAGGTGAAGTTTTCTAGTTTTTATTGAACTTGTAAATAAACTCATAAATACCCAGGTCTTGTTAAACTAAAGATTCTGACTGAGTAGGCCTGGGGGTACCTGATATTCTGCATTTTATACACCTCTCAATGATTCCAAAGGATCAGTTTTCTGAGAGGCTAGAGAGCCCTCAAGCTGATGAATTAGCTTTTCAGCTCTGCTTTCCAGTGTCCACACATTTTAGCTCACCTGCATTCCCAACTGAAGTTGATAGAAACTACAAAATCAATACTAGGCCATGTTCAATTAGTCTAATCAGTCTCTTGATGATTTTTTGAAAATCATGGTCACCACCTCCGTTTACTTTACTCCAGCGTTTTCTAACAGATTTTGTAGTTCAACATTTCATCATTACAGCATTAAGTAAGTTGTGCTTGAGGATTAAAACTAAACTCACAAATCAATAAAGGTAACTTCCATTTGTATGGTACTTTATATCTTACAAAGAACTTCTGGTACAACATGATATTTAATTCTCAAAGCAATTTGGAGCTCTAGCAAATCTAAGAAATATTTGGCCTTGTTTCATAAAGAAGGAAGTTGATGCACGGAAACAGCAATGATAGCAGCAATCAGAAGCTGCTGAAAACTTTACATTCACCAATCACTTCTGTGTATATTAGCTAAGTTAGTTTGTACAATGATCATCAAAAACAAATATTTGCATGTGGTTATTGGTTCCATGTACCTGTTGTATCCTAAGTTCTGTTCATATCTGTCGCACATCTGCCTTATTGATTACCCAAAATATTCTGGGATTTAAATCCTTGCACTATGGTTCACTCCCTGAGAGAGTTTAAACTCCTATAAATTAGGAGAAACAATAAATTCTATTTGAGGGTGTATTAGTTATTTATTAGTTATTGCTGTCTCGAAACCAGTAAAACTTTGGAAAGAGTGAGTTTATTTGGCTTACATTTCCATATCACTGTGCATCACTGAAGGAAGTCTGGACAGGAACTCAAATGGCAGGAACCTGGAGGCAGTAGCTAATGAAGTATGCCCTGAGGGGTGCTGCTTACTGGCTTGCTCCCTGTGGCTTGTTCAGATGGCTTCTTTTATTGAACCCAGGACCACCAGCCCAGGGATGGCACCACTCACAGTGAGCTGGACCTTCCCCAATCAATCACTAATTAAGAAAATGCCCTATGAGGGAGGCATTTTTTTTTTTTTTTTTTTTTTTTTTGGTTTTTGAGACAGGCTGTCCTGGAACTCACTCTGTAGACCAGGCTGGCCTTGAATTCAGAAATCTGCCTGCTTCTGCCTCCCAAGTGCTGGGATTAAAGGCATGCGCCACCACTGCCCAGCAAGGCAATTTCTAAATTAAGGTTCCCTCTTCTCAAATGATTTTAGATTGTGTCAAGTTGACATAAAACTATGCAGGACAGATCAGTCATACCATTTCCTAGGCTTAAAAATGGTGACACCCACTCCACTCCCTTGGAAGTAAGAGTTTTAGGTCATCAACTTAATGGCTCTGTGTCTATAGGTTGCACACACACACACTTCCCTACAAGTCTTAGAGCCTGATCATTCACAGGAGGAGAAAGGAAAAGTATAACATCATGCTTACAGCACAGCATTCTACACAGGAGTGATGTTATTAAAGTTATCATTTCTTGTCCTTATATGTTGTGTATAGTACTATAGCATTTTCCAGCATTCTATTGCTCCTGTACATGGTACTTACTGATTTCCTTATAGAAGTTTCAAGTCTCTTACTACTGAGAATTTAAAGGGCTCTGAATTCAGTGTTGTAGAAGACACTGAAATTCTCTCATAGGGGTACCAAGATTTCTTCCTGAGCTTCTTATTTTCTTGTAGGTGAATATTATTTCAAATAGAAGGATGGGGATACCATGATTGGAGATGCATTTATAGTTATTATCAAGCCAATTTTATCTCTGAAAAGTTGACATATGAATCTTTTCAGACTCATATGTATTTCACAATCGATTTAGTACTTAGAATGAAAGTATGTTGTGGTCATCATCATCATTGATAAAACTCAAGATCCACTTTTAGAGGTCTTAAAAAAACCCAAGGCTGCATGTCTTGCATATTACATGGTGTGCTGGTGTTACCGTGTTGGTGGTACTGTTCTTGTTCAAATTCCCATCTTTCCTGGCTCATTGTAATGAGAACAGTAAGTTTCTATGTCAGTGTAAACAACTAAGAAGGAACACAGTAAGGAAACCTGAGACTATGTGAGAGGTTCCTCTTCACTGAAGATGTGACTGAGAATTCTTTATTTTAGTTTAACAAATCAAAAGAAAAAGAATGAATACTATCTTTAGCCCTGTTCAACAATTTAAGATACAGAAGCTCAAACAAGCAATTTGCTCTAGGGCACGCATTTGCTAAGTTTCAAAGCTGAATAAGACTTAAAGCAATGATGTTTTATTTCTGTGATGTTTTTCTGTTATTTTTCTCTGTCTTAACTCTTCGTAATCTCATTGTTTTTATTGATATACACTAGAACTAGAATATAGTACACAAAATAAAATTGTACCCACTCCTCAGTTATGTGCTTTAAGTTCTCAATATTAAAAATATCTATAGATGCCAAAGGTATTTTTCTTTATTGTGTATTTTCCTTTTTAATTATCATTTCTTATCTTTTAACAAGGTGTATGTATATTCCCCTACTGGTCTCCATCCACGAACACCCCATCCCATCCTCATCCCCTTTGCTTCTAAGACGGTGGCTGCCCCATTCACCCACCCACTCCCACCTCACCCCTCTAGTATCCCCCTTCTCTGGGGCATCAAGCCCCCACAGGACCAATCGTCTTCTCTCCATTGATGTCAGATGAGGCAGTCCTCTGCTACATATGTAGCAGGAGCCAAGGTCTTGCCCATGTATATACTCTTTGATTGGTAGTTTAGTCCCTGGGAGCTCTGAGGGGTCCCGTTGGTTGATATTGTTGTTCTTCCTATGGGGTTTCAGTCCCAGTCAGCTCCTTCAACCTTACCCCTAACTCTTCCTTTGGGATCCCCAGGATCAGCCCAAACCATAGATTCCTGACAAGGTTTACTAGAATGCTGCCTGGTTCCGCTTCTGCCCTTGGGATATTGGGTTCAGTTTGCAGTATCTGGGTTGGCTTGAGTGCCGTGGAGAAATAACCTTCTCAGTATGGTTTTCAGTGAAACATCTCTCTTTATTGGAGTAATAGGGGCTATTATATTCAGGAGTGGTAGGGGGTTTCAGGGTGTGTGTACGTTATTGGAATTTCAGATGCTTGCTGGACATTTCTTTATTGGAGAGGACTAAGTTAAACCTGTAATTTGGCTACCAGACTACTTGACTACCTCAATGATAGTGGTGGTAGGGGCTACACGGCTGTGTATGTGCACTTGAGCATGTAAACCCATGGAGGGAGCAATCCAGGGAGGGAGATCCTGCAGATCTCAAGATGAGATTTTCGAGGTGTGGACTTGTCTAGATCTCAATCTTCCGGGCATGCTCCTCTTCAATGGCACTTGCTCCACACACGAGGGTTTAAAAACCCACAGGTAAGAGTCAGAGAAGCTACACTGAAGCTGAGAAAAAGACAGTTTAAAAGAGCCAGGAAACATCACTTGGAGGAACAGCTAACAAAGTTCCTCCAGTCCCAGCTGGGGTGGTTAAACCAGATTGTCCCATAAGCTGGAAGGCCTGATTTTCCTGGTGTGGTGTTGATACAATTAGATGTCTGCATGCTCTTGGTTTACTTTTATAAGACAATGGGTGATAATGTTGTACTTACGTGAATGACATAGAGATTGAGTCTGTATCTTAGGATTCACACTAGAAAGGTCCCGAGCATTTGTTTGCACAAGCAAAACGTAGCATCATTCCCAGCTCCGAATTTGTACTCAAGATAGAGCCAACTGCCGTTTTAGACTGTGGAATCACTCGGGAACAAGCACCACCTGGAAGCCACTGTTTATACAGCATGGAGTAATTACGATCTGGACACAGCCTGACCTGACAACCCACGATCTATCTTCCTTCTCAATTTTCTCGTCTTTCTATTTTGTTATATTATATTTTATACACATGGGAGAGGGAATGTAAAATCTGTCTTTTTACTTGTATATTTACTATTTAAAATGCTTTTGTCAATCACAGACGTAAATGCTTAGTATAATAATTCTTATATGTCTTTGATTGTATTTATTATTTCCATATTGAATGAAAAACAAAAATAATCCTAACAGTCATAATGTCTCAAGTCCAGAAAAAAGAAGATAAATTGATAAATTTATGAAATGTTTCCCAGTATGATGGCTATTTACTTACCAGAATAAAAACAGCAACAACAAAAGAGTAAGACATTGGTGGAATGACCTTGGACCCTTTGTTTAATGCTTTCAAATGCATCTAGAGACATGGCCAAAGGCTAACACTGGACAAGGAAAGTCCTACAAAATAATAAACAATTACCATCTAGTTAAATTATTTTGTTTTTAAACAAAAATAGTGTACCTCAAATGAACATAGGCTAAATATATTTACCTACTAAATATAGATTGAGGAAAGAGAGGAGTTGGAGACACAGAAAGGGTAAAGAAAAACATAAACAAAAATCATGACAAACATACACAAAGATGTCATAACAAACCATTATTTTGTAGAATGAATGAGGGCTTTTCAAAACTTAACTATCCAGAATTTAGATGACATGCGGGCAATGAAACACAATACTTACCGTGTATACAAGAGCCATTCAGCCAGTGTTACATGATGAATTTCATAGACATTCTACTTTTGAGAAATGTGCAAATGAATCTTGAATACAAGCCAGAAAGATTCATGAAAAAAAACAAGTAATTTGGAATAAGAGCTACAAAAGACATTTAAAACATTCATATATTCATCGTTACATGCAGCCTTTAATGTCACTGAGTATGTTTGAGAGTAATAAGAGTGGATCAGTTAAAATTAAAAAAAAAAAGTGTACAGTTTTGATGTTGTGCCACGGTGAGCACAACTTCAGTAAGTATTCAAAAGTTAAATGATCTGCTGGAAATTCAACACAATACTTACTCTGTTTACCAAAGCATTCACCCTGTGTTTCATGTTTAGTTTCATAGACATTCTACTGAGCTCTTCATTTTAATTAGTTAATACATGTACATTCACTCACTGTCAATAGGATTAATAAAAATGAACAAGCAGAATGCTGATTCCAAGGGGAATCCACTTTTTTAGAAAGAGCTGGGACTCTATAGTACAGAATTAGTTATGTACAATGTAAATAATATTAGTGATTATTATGATATATATGAACATAATCAGGAAGAGGATTCAAGAAGACATGGCATGGAAGGGAAATAAAGAGATATTAAATATTATGTAAATACAGTCTCTGTGTACATGTATTCATATATAGTATGGTATGTGTGCATATATGCATGTGTGTGTATATATCCGTGCATGTACACATATGCAAAAATGTGTGGTGAATGTCTACAAATCCATGAATGTGCCTATGGATGCCACATGGTGACACACGGTCCTTCCCCATCACTCTCCACCTTATTTCTTACACAGGCTCTCTTCACTGATTCTGAAGCCTGTTATTTTGCCTAGATAGCTGTGAGTTCCAGGGATCTTCATGTCTCAGCCCCTCCAGTCCCATGCTAAAATTATGAACATGCGGACCTGCATTAAATTCTGATCATACCCCAAAAAGCCAAGTATGTGGCACACTCTTATCAGTCCAGGTGGATCCCGGGGGTTTGCTAGGCAGCTTGTCTAGCTGATGCTCCATTTTCCAGACTCAGGGAGAGATTGGTCTCAAAATATAAGGTGAAGAATGATAGAGAAGATATCCATGTCAACCTCTGCCTTCCATACATACATGTGTTCATCCCCACACATGTAAACACACACACACATACACACACATGTGCTTATATACCCATACTTAAAAAATTTAAAAATTGTTTCTATTTCAAAGGTCACAAATTGGATTGCTATTAAAAGACAATTCAGCAAGTGTTGAAATAATTTCAGAAAAGCTAGAAAATAAATAGAGTGAAGAGAAAACTGTTAATCACAGGATATGACCTAGGAAATAGAGCAGAAAAGCTTCGTCAGGAAGCCATGAAGCAAGGTACTGTGCTAACTTCTGTGCAAGCAATTTCATTAAAACATGCCAGATCTGGAAAACTGTGAGAAATAGTTATTTTTAGGGCACAAAGAGGATATTCTCGGATCCTGTAAAATGGTGTGAATGCAGTGGGCTTCAATGGCAAAATTCATTACACAGGGAAAAAAAATGACAAGAAGGATCAGAGAAAAGGCTTTTTCTTATTCAAGGAAGAAAAATAAATGAAAGAGAAACAAAGGAGGAAATTTTCATTTCCCATGACTTGACTGCTTTTATTCAATAGAGTAAATTTGAATATAAGGAATGATACAAATTCCCGACATCTTTCTTTTCAAAATAAAAATCCTATTATTTAAGATGTCAAAGTAGGAAATTTTACTTTAAAATCATAAACTATAATAAAAAATGACTCATTAATGACATTAAATATGATGGGAGAGATTTAAAATAAAATTTATTATGCAAAAATTGAACAATTTTAATGATGTTTATAATTGGAAAAGATATTACATATTCCAGGCATGGCATGTGGGCATTATGATTTCTTTTTTAAAGGAAAAATTTGCAGAAGTAATTTCAGTTCTGACCAGCTTGTCTTTCTGATACTAGGTCAATGAGAAGGGCGAGAAACTGGTCAGAAACCCAAGGCTTTAAGAGGCAACACAACAATGCCATGAGACAGACAGGACCAAAGAGTCCAGGCTTTCTGAAACTAGGAAACAGAGTAAACTGAATCTAGTACCAGAGATGCTTTGTCCTTCACACAGGACAAGTGATATAAACCACAAAGCTAAAAGAATGAGCAGAGATATGTAGCTGAAAGACTGGAAATCTATAGCAAGGTTTCTACAGTGTTAAAGAGAAATTAAAGTGTTAAGGACACAAAGTTGGAATTGTCAGGTCCTGAAACAAATCAGGAGGGTCCAAGATACTGAACAGGAAGGAAAATCAATGATGTAAACTCATGACTCTGAGGATAAGAAGATAATAAGAGTTTTTCACTATCTCTGAGATGAAGAACACAGTGCAGTTCAGGACTGCCTAGACTCTTTGGTCCTTAGAACATCCATGGATACACTCCAGACTTAGAGTCAGAATCTTGGATGGAAGAGTGCACCAATCAGGAACTTCTGTCACCTTAAAGTCTCTAAACAGTACCTGGAAAAAAGAGAAACAACTAGTTGTACCAAAATGGGCAGAAATGGCCAAAACCAAGAGAAAGCAAAAAAACTGATTTAGATGCCAGAAAATTAAGTATAAGTATGATTAATACTTTCAATAAAGTAGATTTTACCAGAATAAGAATCTATAAAAAAATAAATAAATAATTATTTTAGTACTGAACTACATATTATACATGTGGGTCTAGAACGTACGCATGTGTATATGGGTGTATCAAATATGTATGCTATGTATCAAAGAATTAAGAGAATGATGTTAACAGCATATCACACACTGAAGAAGAAATCACATTTTCCCCTGACGAGCTTTGGATCATTTTTAAAAAAAAATAAAAATAAGTTGTGGTTCAAAACAACTTAAAATTAGAATTAGGAAAGTAAATTAATATTTAAACAACAAAAAATAGAAAAGGAGAAATCTTCAATTTCAACCGAAAACATAATCAAATAAACAAGCCAAACAATTTGGTAAAGGAGTAACAATTGCCCGAATCAACTATTAACACCTTTAAATCGGCCTTTAAAAAAGAGCAAATGAAGTCAAAAGAGGTTCAAAAGGTAAAAAATATAACCTAAGCATATATTAGACAAACTAATTTATGGAAATTGCCCAAATATTCTCTAAAATGTTAGTAAAGTCTTCTTAAAAAGCATCTCCAGTAAGGGAGTCTTCTATAATACAATGCAAACACAGAATAGGAAAAGAGGAAATTTGGTGACCATTCACCTAATGAAATCATTGCACTATTAATCTGAAAACCTTAAGTGAATATTACAAAATAGAAAAACCATGTCCTGGACACTTTCAGGACAAAATATAGTATTTCTAGACAAAATATCAGCAAAGTAAATGTATCAATACAAACAATGTCGTGAGATATCTCACAACGTCAAGGTTGGTTTGTCAGTATAAAATAAGTCAGAGAGCATCATAACATTAGCTGAAAAAAAATCATACGATTGATCTCATAAATTCATGGAAAATGTTTAATAAAAATCAAATACCTGTTAAAGAAAAGGTTAGAGAAAACTTTATAAATCAGACATTCCTTGCAATGATAAAATATGTGTATACAATATCTGGAGCAATTTTCAATTTTTAGAAAACTTCTGCTACCAATAGAAAGACAATAACTTTCTTATACTCACTTCAGTACTTGACTATGAAATTCAGGCAGTGCAAAAGTCTGCAGAAAGGCAGTGCAGGATCAGAGAAACTAAGATACTCAAAGCAATAAAATTCCTATTATGTACAGATCTGCAGATGACATGTTTTATACATAACAAACCCCAAATTATATACAAAGAAGCAATTAGAATTTATGAATTTGCCAAGTTTTTTCACAAAAATAAAAACATTAATATTAACCACACTCATGTATTCAATTGAAACTGTAGCAATAGATGGATGGTACAGTATAGTAGCAATAAAAGCACACTCAATAATAAATCCAAAAACTGATAAAAATTACACTGTCAACCACAAATAATACTTTAAAAAATAGGAAGATACTAAAAGGGGAACAAGCAAATGGTGAAACAGTTAATGCTCGTAGTTGTTAACCTTAATCTTGTAAAGGTGCCAATTTTGTATGAATGAGTATTATTTCTCCAAACATAGCAAAGCTATTCTGATGAAAAAGTGTTTCATAATACAAAATAAGAAATCTAATTGTGAAGGTCAGTGTTGAATGACTTATACAACCACTTGTCCAAATAACAGACTAAACAAGGAGAAAAACATGTAGCAAAAAAAAAAAAAAGAAATCCCTTCAAACCGGAAGCAGTTTATGGAGCACCATCTGGCCCAGTTGCTATAGAAATGAAAGATTTACAATTTTTCAGCTTATATAAGATCCCCTGAGAATTTTAAGAGCAGTTCTTGGGAGCCTAAGTATCACTGAGGTGAGCATCAAATTCTCCTGAAATAAAGAATAATTATTATAATTCTAGTTTAAAAGTGAAGTTAGAGAAATGTATACAGTATCATGAAGAAAGGAGCTGGAGATTCAGTCAAGAACCCAACATCAATCAGAAACAGCAGGAACCACTAGAAACATCGGGCAGATCTAGAAAATTACTTTCAAACAAGCAGGGCCATAATGATACCTTTAAAACTAACAATCAGAGGAGAATGAAAGGAAAGCTGCTGACCGGAAGCCATGGGTGTTCTCTCCAGGGTGGGAGCCTGAAGCGTGTTAAAGAGGATGGCCAAGAAGATAAGCTAGAGTCATTGCTGCAATGCTGTGCGTTGATCCAGTTTTCCACAGCACCCAGCTTCATCTTTCATTTTCAACTGAGGTTCATGTTGACAGCTAAAAGCAGACTTTCCTAAAACAACTCATTCTTTCATCTCTTCGGAAGCCCATCTCATTGAAACAACCATGTTTGGTGCTGGTGATAAAAGAAAGGAGGGAAAGGGAAGGCAGAGTCCTGAGGAAGTGACCTAAAATCCAGCAGCAGGGTACTTGGTTCATAGCCACCACAGAGCCATGAACTCACAGGCGCCCTTGAACTACAAACAAGTATACTCTGTGTGAGTATGTTGGCTACTATGTTGCTGGTATGAGATCAGTAGTTGCAACTGTGGAAATGCTGAATTCACTGACTACAAAGGAAAGCACTGTTGCAGCTGGAAGTCCCAGGAAGGGCAGCCAAACCCATACCAGCACCCGAGGCACAAGAACCTCCCTATCTGGCACTGGCCCTGTCTAGAACACGTGGATAGCAGTCACAAATAAAAAAGACCTGCCAGGATGGCACTCCAGCTGAAGCTTAGCCAGGAGCATGTGTCTTACAAATATATGGTGCCTTTTATTATAGGGAAAAAAAGAGAAATGTGCCCAAATAAACATTTTACTGTTTGAAATAAACTTTAGCTCTCATCTGTATGTGGCTTGTGGTTTATGATACAGATGACTAAAGCTTAAATACATGATACTTTTTGGCAAAAAAGGCTCTGTATTAAAACAACAACAACACACACACATATGTATGCACACACGCATGTTCAAACACATACACACAGACATGTTCATGTGCACACATATGAACCCTTACCATATTAGAAGTGTCCTGGTAGAAACATACTGAACTATAAATGCCCATCTCAGTCTGTAACAAATTGAAGAGCCTGGGAACCAACAGATTGGTCTGTATTGCTGCTTGTGGTATGGACCATGGGTCTGTTTTATCATCAAGTAGAATCTCAGCCCTACTCACTCTTCTGTCCCTACCACCAATAAAGTTTGTTAAGTATCTATTAAAACCATGAGAAGAATTTGTTCTGTTTAAGGAAACATGAATTATCAGTGACATCACTGCCTATTTTAATTCAGTTTGACAAATGTAATCTGATGTCTCCAAAGCTCTTACTGAAAATGACCAGATACAGTCTGATTCATCAGAGTGGAGCATGGCCATTGACTGCATATAGCTTCAGAGCCTTAGCTCCAAAGACATGGACGGTCAACAACAGGGTGTATTTTGTTAATATAGCATCAGGAAAGTGGCTTTGTTCCCCAAATTATGAATACTGCCCCAAAGAGGTAACACTACAAGAATTCCTAATGGCTGTGAGCATGATCATGTAAAGACATGTTTTGTGGAAGATACTTTCTCTCTTGAGATCTCCAGCATTTTAAGAGTTCAACACAAGTCTGTGAGTACTAAGATTAATATAAAACATTTATGAACATTGACAATGTATAAGAATAAAGTCATTTATGTAGCCCTAAGTTATCAACAGAGAAACAGTTTCACATACTGAGTTGGTATGATTTGATATGAGGAACAGAGATTAGAGCTTGTTCTAGGTAAGAGGAGAAGCAGAACAGAAAAAAAAAAGAAGCACACCAAAGAAGCTGCTAAATTAACTCAGTATTTTAAGGCACACAAAGATCATATGTGTGAAAAACAACACTGTATTCTTCAACAAACCATAATAATAATGCAATATCATTCTAACTTAATTCTAATACATATTCACATATCAAATTTCCAGCAGATTTCTCGAGTACTTTCACATTCTATTTCTTTTTCTGCCAGCAAATCCACATTATTATACAAATGTTTGAGATTAGAAAAAAACATCCTTTCATTTTTGCCAGGGATGAATGTGAATGGCAAACATAAATTCAATTTGCACATCTGAAACTAAAAATGTTCTTAGGCTCTCACAAGCTTCAGTAATAGATTCGATTGTATCTGACTCCTCAGCTTCATCCATAGTTTGACATCCTTGTTTCCTGTCTCAACGCAGATAATTGTGACCCACGCACCTGATATGTCTACATCAGCACAGGCCTCAGATAGCCATCCAATTTTCGTTTGCCACAATATCTCTTGATTCCAATTACTGCCAATTTCTTATCAAAATAAATTAATATATAGTATTCTTTTAAATCTTTCTTTACTTGGGAGAATTTCAAATGTGTGTGATTATGTCTATCCCCCCAATTTGTACCCCTAACCCTCCAAATATCTCCAAAATGTCCCTTCCCAACTTCATGTGTTCATTGTTTTTGTTTGTTCATTTGTTTTTGACAACTCACTAAGTCCACTTAGTGTTATCCATATGTCCACAAATAGACATAGGGAAACTTAATATTGGCCACATGTTCAATAAAGAATGAAGCTTCTCCCTGAGTAACTATCTACTGCCTCAATACAAGGTCAGAGGCTCAGACAACGTGGAAAAACGGAGATGGAAAGAATGTAGGAGTTGAACAATTCGGAGGAGTTTGTGAAATGCTGTCCTTTGCACATAACATGACTGTCATAATCATTCTCTCATAACAACTGTAAGCGCATGCACAGGACCTACACAAAATCGAGACAGTCAAATTCCATCATAGATAGGATAAATATTATAGTTTAGTTTAATAGTATTTTGCTATATTTTTGCTTTGTTTGGCTGGTTATTTGAAACAGAGCTTATATGAGACCAGCTAGCCTCAAACTTGAAGCCATCCTTCTATCTCAGTCAGCTAGATGCTTGTTAAAATTCTGTAAACCGTTAATAATTTATTTGCCCTCCCAGCTACAAGTATAGTTAATATTAATAAGAGTATTTTGTCCTCCTTGCCAAAAGTGTAGTTAATATTAATAAGGGTAAATATCTATTTACTGCTTACTCTGTATCTAAATCTATTTTGTGCCATGGTTAATTTTGATTAACAATTTGGTAGAAGCCTGCATTAATTAATAACTTGACCGTTGCTTCCTTCTTAGTGTCTCCTATCAGTAGCAGAAGCCACACCCATCAAGTCTCACCACCATGACTGCCCAAATATAAATAGAACAATAGTTAGTTTTTTATTTTTTTAAAGGCAAGGAGATTGAAGGAGAGCAGGAAGGGCTATATGGGAAGGTTTGGAGAGAGGAAAGAAGGAAGAAATGTAATTAAATTATCATCTCAGAAAAGAACAATACCTTGAGCATTAGTTTGTTCTGTTCTGTGTCTGAGAATGTTTTTTAGAAAAGATTAGAACAGACTTATACTCCCTTTAATGGCACCATTCCACAAAATGGATTCATAGAGTGAATAAAAAGAGAAAGGGAGAGAGACAGATAAGGATTTGCAGTCTACTTTCCCTGCCTTCGATACACCCAGATAAAATGATAATATTCCTCTGCCAAGAACAGGAACATGACCTACCATCTTACCTATGGACGGAAATCAACCTTTGCTCCTGTGCATTCCTTCCTGAAGTCCACAGCAAGGAACGGTGACTTTCTTAATATTTATTAAGTTGCTTAATATGTATTAAGCAATACTTA